>SJYB01006832.1:13626-36179 GCA_006408585.1 Antidorcas marsupialis
AAATTCTTGGGCCTCTTCTCGAACAGGGGGTTGACCACCTTCTTGGCCTCCTGCTTCTTCACCACGGCCGGGGCCGGGGCCACCTTCTTCCCTTTGGCCTTCTTTCCCTTCGGCTGGGCGAGAAGAAACACCAGCTTTGGCCGCCGCCTCTGCCGGTTCCTCTGCAGAGGGGCCGGTCTCGGGGCCGCAGCCCCCCGAAGACGAGTGCGGGCGCCGGGCGCCCCCGCCACCCCCGAGGGCAAGCGCGGCCCCGCGCGGGTCGGGCGCCGCGCGGGCGGGAGGCCCCCCGGCTCGTACATCAGCGATCTTGGTGGTCAGGGACGTCCTCACCATCACTCAGATAGCAAATATTCTTCCACATCATCTGCACGAGGCCGGCGGGCCCGCGCCCCCGCGGCGCCACCCCGTCCCCGCGGCGGGGACCGCGCGCCCCCTCTTCGGGGACCGACAGGCTCCCAACAGCAGGGGCGAGCGAAGGCACCGCGCGGGCCAAGACCCCCTGAGCGGGCCCCCAAGAAACGGAGGGGCCCCCCCCCGCGGGGCACCGGCGCGCTTCGGCCCCGTCCGTCCCCGAGCCCCGCACTGCGGCGCTGCTCGCCTCGGATGCACATCCCCCCCCCCCGCCAGGCGAAGTCGGGGCCTCTTATCCAGCCCCAAGGCCGATGAGCGAGGTCCTGCGGGGCGCCCCTCGCTCTGGGCAGTGGAGGCACCCCCGCGCGGTCGCGCTCCGAGGAGGATGGCGGCGGATAGAGCTCAGGCGGCAGGGCCAGCACCACGAGCAGAAAGCACACTCACCATCTTGAAGGGCTGGCGTAGAGAGAAAGGACGGGGTATTGTGGGTAATTTGTAGGCGTCCTCGGAGATCGCGAGAGCTGGCGCCGGCGCGGGATTTCGGATTTAAAGAGAAAGACTTTCCCCCTGCTCGGTCGGGGGCGGTGCCTAACGCAGGAAGAGCCGCGGGCGGCCCGGGGAAGGCGGCGGAGACCGGCCCGCGGGCGCGCGCGCTCGTCCCCGCCCCCGCCCCCCGCGAGGTAGGCCGCGCGCCCCGGCTCCGCGGGCCCGCTGAGGGAGGGCCGTCGCGGCTGGCCCGGCGTCCCTCTGGTGGGGTTTACTCCCCCGCGAACCCGGTCGTGGGGCCTCGCCGGGCGGGAGCGCGCGCAGCCCGCAGGCGCCTGGCGCGGGGCGGGCGGTCCCGGGGCGGAGGAGCCCCGACGCCTCGTGGGGCGGCTCTGCAGGGCCGCGGCGTGGAGACTGGGGCGGCTCCCCGGGCCCGCGCGGGCTGGCGGGGACGTGCGCGGGCTGGCCCCCGAGAGGGCTGCGCCGGCGCCGGCCGCGTAGGTGTCGGGGTCCTGGCGAGGGGGCGCGGACCGGAGGAGAGCCCGTAGCGCGTGCTTGGCGGAAAGGGCATCCCCAGAGAGCCTGCCCGAGGGTCCTGCCCAGGCCGGCGCCTGCAGCGAGGAGAGAGGCCGGAGCTGGCCTGCTCACACCCAGGCTCGGTTCCAGGCGCCCCCGTCCCCGTCTGCGCTGCCTGAGGCCCCGCCATGGCCCAGCAGAGAGCCCTGCCGCAGAGCAAGGAGACGCTGCTGCAGTCTTACAACAAGCGGCTTAAGGACGACGTCAAGTCCATCATGGACAACTTCACCGAGATCATCAAGACCGCCAAGGTGGGTGGGGGCCGCCGGTCTCCGGCTCCCTTGGAGACCAATACAGTGGTGAGCAGAGCTGAGTGGGGCGTCCGCTTTCAACCTCCCAGCCAGGTGGTGGCCACAGTGCAGTGAGCCCACACGCAGGGCCCTCGTGCCCATGGGGAGAACGTTCGGGAGGGCCGGGATGCGGGGGGCGGTGACCGCAGCAGACAGGAAGACAGGTGAGTCATCCGGCTAACTGCAGGCCCTGGGGAGGCGTCTGTAGGGGACTGCAGTCAGTGCCGGGACCCAGCATCACTTACTGGCAGCAAGAGGTTGGGTTGACGTCTCGGCTTCTCTGTGCCTCGGGGTCCCCTGCAGCATGGCATCCTTGTATGGCTGGATGAGTTTATCCACGTAAAGCGGTCACTGTGGGGACTATTGTGACTACATGTGGTCGCAGAGAACAGCTGGGGAAAGCCCCTCATGTGGGCAGAGAGAGGGTCAGCGGCCGATTCCGGGCGGGCTAGCCTGCTGGCTGGAGTGGGCCGGACCTCTGCGTGGCTGCTCCAGTCCTGTGACTTGTCTGAGCCTTAACAGTGACGGTGGCAGCTAGTGCTGTCGGCTGGGCTTCCCTGGTGCCTCAGAGGTTAAAGCACCTGCCTGCACGGTGGGAGACCTGGGTTTGATCCCTGGGTCAGAAAGATCCCCTGGAGAAGGAAATGGCAACCCACTCCAGTATTCTTGCCTGGAGAATCCCATGGATGGAGGAGCCTGGTGAGCTACAGCCCCTGGGGTTTCAAAGAGCTGGACATGACTGAGTGACTTAACTCTCGTGGCTTTCAGCGTCGGGCTGAGCTGTGAGGGCCCTTTATGTGCCATCCCATTTAATTGTCACAAGAATGCCACGGAGCAGGTCATCGCTCTCCAGTTCCTTTTCAGAGGAGGGAACAGGGGCTCAGAAGCTTCAGCATCCTGCCCCAAGTCAGGATATTCTGCGAATACCCAGCAGGGCTGGGGTGGGGCCTGGGAAATCTGGGTCCCTACCACTTAGGGTGCCCTGACCCCTGCTCGTGTCCTGGCCTGGTGGGTGGCTGGGTTGGGACAGTTAATAGCCCGGACCTTGGACAGGACAGGTGGACAGCTCCTCCACTGACCGTCTGAGACACATGGAGTGCACGCAGGTCTGTCCCAGCTTCAGGTTTGCCCACCAGGGAAGATGGTCCAGGCTTCGGTGAGTTTCCTAAGACAATGGTCAAGTGCTTAACACAGTCCCTGGCACCCAGAAAATGCTCAGTAAATGGTCACTTAAAAAAACACATTGTCCTCTTATTCATCCATACAGCAGGTCACTGACTGCCCAAGCTAAAAAGATGGGGGCAACCCCTCCTTGCACCTGGCACAGCAGCCCTCGTACTTGGGCATCTGTTGGTCCTGTGAGGGTGCCCGTTACCCCTTAGAATGGGGCGGGGGGTACACGCAGCCCGAGGTCTGGGTGCGGCGCCTGGTGCAGAGGGCACCACAGGCCACAGGGCGTGGTGAGGGCACTGCCGTCGCCGCCGGGCACCTGCGGGCCGGGGCACCTGCCCACGCTGGACTTTGTCGTTTGCTCCGCAGATTGAGGACGAGACACAAGTGTCAAGGGCCACTCAGGGCGAGCAGGACAACTACGAGATGCATGTGAGAGCTGCCAACATCGTGAGTCACCAGGCGGAGGGGACAGTGTGGGCTCCAGAAGCCTGGGGTCCCCGCTGGGGTTCCCGGGGGGCAGAGGGGCAAACCACTCCTCAGGAGACTCCCTTCCAAGGGAGGGCTTTCCTCGGGAGCTGAGGGAGGGGCTGGCAGTAGTGGGCACGGTCACGCTGTCGAGTGCTGGGCAGGGGTTACACAGAGGTCAGCCCTTCCTCTCTGAAGGTCCGCGGCAGCTGCAGGCTCTCTCTATGAAGACTCCTTGTAAGCGAGGGCCCTATAAGTGCAGGAAGCAAACGGCCAGATGAAGCAGGACAGGCGTCTTGATCCCTTTCCATGCCACAGGATAAGCAAAGCCACCGAGCGTTTCCGTGGATCTAAACCCATGATGGAAATGCATATGCGGGGTCCTAAACGAGTCCCCCCAACTGGCAGATATGCTGCCCTGAGGAAGAAGAGGGCAGGTTAAATGGACGGCAGTTTGTCTGGGGTTTGAGGTTTTCAGAAGCAGGATACGAGATTGAATAGTGTGCGACTGGCCGTCACACCTGCAGGAGTGGCAGCCAGAGGCCCGACGGCACCCGCCTAGGCAGCGATTCACGTGCCTGCGGTGGCCACCAGGGACCCTGCCGTCCCCTCCCCACCTTCTCGTCCCTCACTTCTTTTTTAATCTTTATTGAATTTGTTACAGAATTGCTTCATTTTTTATGTTTTGCTTTTTTGTTCATAAGGCACGTGGGATCTTAGTTCCCTGATGAGGGTTTGAACCTGCACCCCCTGCGTTGGAAGGCAGAGTCTTAACCACTAGCCCACCAGGGAAGTCCCTAGTCCCTCACTTCTGTCGATGACCCTGTGTGAGTGCCGTGGCCCCACTTCGCAGACGAGGCCACCGCTGCCCTGCCTACCCAGCGTCAGGCACGTGGAGGCAGGCAGTCCCTCACCACACCCCCTGATCCCCACGGCCGCAGGTCCGAGCTGGCGAGTCCCTGATGAAGCTGGTGTCTGACCTCAAGCAGTTCCTCATCCTCAACGACTTCCCATCGGTGAACGAGGCCATCGACCAGCGCAACCAGCAGCTGCGAGCCCTGCAGGAGGAGTGTGACCGGAAGCTCATCGCGCTCCGGGACGAGGCCTCCATCGACCTGTACGAGCTGGAGGAGGAGTATTACTCGTCCAGGTACAAATAGGGCTGCACCCCGTACATGGCGGACCTGCGGACCCAGGCCCGGCCAGCAGGGGTGCCAGGCCCCACCCGGCAGCCTTGTTTCCAAATCCTTCCTGGTCTCGGCAACAGAACCCTTTGGGTTTCACAGCAGACGTCAGGGTCAGAGCGTCTGATCGACAGACAACTGATGCTGCCTCCTGGGGCCAGGCCAGCGTTTCTGTCTGGGGGCCCATCTGTCCGAAGTAACTGTCTAATCCAGATCTAAATATCCCAGCCACGCGGGGCCAGTGCTCTTGGCTACCCAGCCCCCGTCCAGGACCCCATTGCTTGCCCAGGGTTGTGATTCGCCATGGGTGTCGCTGAATACCCACTCTGTATGTGTGTGTCGGGGTGGGGGTTCCTGGGGGGGAGGAGGAGAAAATCTAAGCGGAGCGTGGCCTTGAACACCAAGCCGGGCACTTATACCACTGAGTTCTCATTCAGTTCAGTGTCATTCAGACCACAGCCCTCCTGCACGCTGAGCCCAATCACAGCAGTGGGCAAGGCCTATGTCACCAGCCCTCATGGCCTGCTTAGAATCCTGAAACCCAAGGCAGCTTGAGCTGGAGGGGCCCCAGGAAATCAGAATCCAGGTGTAATTTACTCACGGGGAAGCTGAGGCTGGAGAGGCCTCACACATCTGTCCTTGTTAGCTTGGAAAAATCAAGACTCAGTCCAGCAGACACCAGGTTGGCACCCCCTCGCCCTCGCTGGACAAATGTGTCTTCCTGTCATGGATTTTCATTGCTCCTTTCTGTCCAGTGGCGGCCAGGCTGGAGCCACAGATGCCCAGAGCCAGCGTGTCTGTGGTCTGAGGCTGCGTTCCAGTGCTGTCACTCACACCTTTACCTTCGTGGGAAGGGACAAACATCACTGCTCAGTTGGAGTGGTTTAAGCTCTTCCAGAGGGTTCTGGGGCCACCTCTCATCCCTGATGCGTACTGGCTCAGCAGACACCTAGCAAGTGCTTCCTACATACCAGCCTTCAGGGAGGGGTCCAGAGTGGTCCCTGGGGGGTTTCAGACCCTGCTGGGGACATTGCTCCTTATGTCCTCGTTGGTCCCCCTGTGGCCCCCACAGGCCAGGGCCATGGACTGAATGTCTGCGGGAGAGCAGCATAGGCCTGCCTTTTGAGGCTGAGGGCAGGGGGGCTGCAGGGGAGCGCCTGAGAGCCAGCTCCCAGGGCCATGGACTGAATGTCTGCGGGAGAGCAGCTTAGGCCTGCCTTTTGAGGCTGAGGGCAGGGGGGCTGCAGGGCAACGCCTGAGAGCCAGGCTCCTCCTGTCCTGGCTCCGGGCCATCGGTCTGGCCCAGAGGGGTTTCTAGTCCAGCCTGGGGTCTTTGAGAGGCTGAGGCCCTCAGTCTGTAAATGCCTCTGGTGGCCGGGGCTCATCTGAGACGGCCAGCCGGCTGTGGGCCCCTCCCTGTTCATCCCCTACATAGGCAGCGTGTCGCCCCCACTCCAAGCCACCAGCGCTCAGCCCCTTCTCCGTGTGAGTCCCTGCTGCCCACACGCTCGCTCCCCCGCTTTCTGCTCACGATTTGCTCTTTCTCCCCCTCTTGCCTTCCACTCTCCTTGAAACTCTGCTCTGTGTCCAGGATGGTTCTGAGGCTGGATGCTGGGGGAGGGAACAACGGAGGACGCGCGAGGCAGGATTCGGGAGGAAGCCAGGGAGACACATGTGGGCACCGGGCAGGCCCCACTCACCCCCTCGATGCCCTCCATGAGCCATGCTCTGTCCATGTGCATCCTTGCTGAGAGGCCAGCCGTGCTGTCCCCGTACTAGACAAGAGCTGGTGTGCTCAGTGTGGCATGGCCGCAGACTGTCCGGTGTCAGAGATGGGAGCCTGAGTTCAAGGAGCTGGCGTCCTGTTTGAGGCCACACAGCTGGTGCAGGGCTGCAGGACAGAACGCCAGGGCCCCTGCTCCTAACCGCCACCCCATTCAGGCTGAGTCCCCGACCCAGAGAGGAGACAGCGTCTCTGTCCCCAGGGGCCTTGAGAAGCGCAGGGGCTGTGGAGACCACTTCTAGATGCTGGTTCCTGCAGCAGGAGAATGGAGCATGTGGTTAGGCTGGCAGCTCCCTGCTAGAGGAAGGCAGCTAGAGCCAGGACAGGAAGCGGTGGCAGGAGGGACAAATGGGTCAGTGGAAGGGACCTGCCGAGGTCACACAGCCTGCCAGTGGCTGGTCCCAGGTGGGTCCCTGTGGCGCCCCTGGAGGGCCCGGAAGGCTCCCCCTCAGCCACACCTTCTTGGTGGAGGGGCCCTCACAAGGGAGGAGGGGAGTGCAGGTCTGCAGGGGTGTGGTCTGTGTCTCCTTAACTGCTTCCATCTTGCTTTCCTTCCCTGGCTTCATCTCTGCCTGCTCCTGTCTCTCCCTGGGTTTCTGGTGGTGGAAAAGCTCAAGTCTATGCGAAGCTAATGATCTGCCTCTGTGCGAAGCCTACTGGAGGCTGGACCCGGACACAGACTCCACTGACTGCCTCTCAGCCCCTCTGCTCGCATCCCCAGAGCCCAGTGCTGGCGGTGCCCTGCAGGCTGCAGATCCCGCCGACTCCCACACCGCTGGCCCCGGCCCCACGGAGCACACCTGAGCCTCCCAGAGCTCTCCCCGCTCCCCACTCCAGGGCTCGCCCCAGCCTCAACCCCCTTCAGCCCTGGTTCCCACTTGGGGAGCCACTCTGGCTTCTTTGGGAACCTTGTCAGCCGAGGGACAGCCCACATGGGAGTGCTGGGGGAAGGCGTGCCCCCTCACCATTCCAGGGTGGCGCATCCTTCCTATTTGCTACTTTCTGGGCTGGCCAGAAGGGAGTTTCCAGGAGAATTTGTCCCGTTGAGGACCTAGCAGCAGGGCAGGAGGATGCCCAGTGCTGGGAGACCTGACCTGTGCATACTGTTTACCATGGGGGGAGGGGAGAGGTGCTCAGAGTGGACAGTACTAGCCGAGGCCTGCCCACTACCTCACCCTGAGGCTCCTCTGCTACCTGACTGCCCCCGCAGGGCTGTGGGGAAAGGGGGCTGCCCACTCTCACGGAAGTCAGGCAGGGTCCTTCCTAATGCTGCTGCTGCATACATTCGGTTATTTTTGTAATAAAAGACTGTCGAATAAAACCACCTCTGCCCTTTTGCATCGGTTGGTTCCTTTTCTTGCTTTTGGACCACTCGGTCTCCCAGTGGCTCTGCCTAGTCAACCTCGGCCCTCGGGTCAGCTTTCTGGCCCCGGGGGGGCTCTATCAGCACGGGGATCATGGCTGCATTTCCACTGCCTGGAAAGAGCCGGCTAGGACCTAGAAGGGCCTTGATAGCAGTACTTCGTGAATGTATGAGAAGCTGCTACCATGTCATGTGGCCCGGGCGCCTGAACCTCCGGTTGCCCCCAAGTCGGGGCTGTGGTTACCGGCATCTCAGGGAGGGAGCAGCTCCGTGGTCTCCGAGCTGGGGAGTGCAGTGAGAGGGGCAGGGCTCCACCCAGGTGGAGCACGAGGCCCCGGGCCTGGGGCCAGGCTCACCTGGGGGGGCGGGGGCTGTTACCCCGGGGGAGCAGGGGCGTCAGCCCTGCGCCCTGTCTCCTTCCCGGAGGGAGGTCAGCGTCCCCGGGCGCGGGGGAACCGGCAGCCCGCGACCCGACACCTGCGCTGCTCGGAGTCTATCACCCGTCACCGAGGAGCCCCACTCGACGGGGACGCCGCCCCGTGCTCATCTTTACTCGCACCCCCGGGGCTTGGAACCTGCCTGGCGCGCAAGTCCCTTCCGGACCTACGCGGTCTTGCCAGCGTCCCCTTGGGGCCGAGCTCCAAACAGGCTTCAAGCACTAGGGCCCCACTCCCGCCGCCCCCGCAGGGTGCCGGGCGCCCGGGGCGAGGGGGGGCCGCCTCTGCCCCACAGTGCTTTGCGTTTCCCGCCCCAAAGGCTTCTTCCGGCGGCACCGAGGCCCGGTTAATCGATCGCCGCGCGCTGGCGGCTCGGCGCTCGGCCAGTCGCGCCTGCGCACGTGGCGACTCCCGGCGAGCGCCGCGGGGCGGGCGAGGGTCCGCTCTCGCGGTGGGGGGCCTGCGGGCCCGGTGGCGGCCCTGCGCGCTGCGCCCCGGCCCTCCTCGCTCCGAGCGGGACGGCGAGCCAGCCCCGGCCGACCCCCGAGCCTCCGGCCATGACTTCTCTGTTGGCGAAGGACGCTTACCTGCAGGGCCTGGCCAAGAAGATCTGCTCCCAGCCCAGCGCCGAGCCGCAGAAGCGCAAATCGGGTAAAAGCGCTGCCCGGGGGCCCGGGGCGGAGAGGGCTTCCGAAAGGGTCCCGCGCCCACCCTCGCGGCGCTCGCGTCCCCGCTCCGCTGCGCCGCCCCTGAGCCGCCTTCAGGCGGGGCAGAGCCGCAGACGCGTGCAGCAGGCCTGCGAAGTACCAGAGGGAGGTACCGTGAGAGCCGCTCAGGGCCGCGCCGCTGCCCTGGCCTGCTGGGGCCCCGTCTCGGGGCCGAGGGGGCCCAGCCGTGCGCCCCACCAGGCGGGAGGCTGGCTGCGGTTTGCAGGAGGTGGCTCCCGAGCAGGCTCGGCCAGCTGTCCACGTGGAGTGGGAAGGCTGGTGTGAGCGCTGGTGAGAAAAATGACTTACTCAGCCCATTACTGTGGGGAGAAGGGAGGAAGAGAGCTCCTGCCAGTGGTGGTGCGCGTGGCAGGGGCGACAGGCCCCCTCGTACACGCAGACGGGCGAAGCAGACTAAAGCTGCATGGTGGGGAGCCGGGGCCTGCAAGTCCTGCCCAGCCTTGGAGGAGAGGGAGAGCGGCAGGGACGGGCGTGGACCTACCAGAGGAGAAACGGACTTTCGTTATACCAGGAACTCCTGTTCACTCTAGGGTTAAGTGAATTTCTCATCACTCAGTGAAAAGTTAGATCTGCCTTTCTAGTTCCTTTTCTGTGTATTTCTCCCTGAACCAATCGGGTCCCTACTTGGTGCACTCATTTCTCATTTTCCTTTTACAATGTAAACATTTTCTCCACCTTTTTTTTTTCTTTGCCATATCACTTATGGGATCTTAGTTCCCCAACCACACATTGAACTCGGCCCTTGGCACTGAGAGTGTGGAGTCCTAACCACTGATTCAGTTCAGTTCAGCTGCTCAGTCCTATCTGAGTCTTTTCCACGCCATGGACTGCAGCACCCCAGGCTTCCCTGTCCATCACCATCTCCCAAAGTTTGCTCAAACTCATGTCCATCGAGTCCATGATGCCATCCAGCCATCCCACCATCTGTCAGCCCTCCCACCCCATCCTGACTCCTACTCCTGCCTTCACTCTTTCCCAGAATCAATCTCCAGTGAATATTTGGTGTTGATTTCCTGGGCTGACTGGTTTGATCTCCTTGCAGTCCAAGGAACATCGACTCCCAGACCTTGCTCAAACTTCTGTCCATAGGATTGGTGATACCATTCAACCATCTCATCCTCTGTCGTCCCCTTCTCCTCCTGCCTTCAATCTTTCCCAGCATCAGGGTCTTTTTCAGTGAGTCAGTTCTTCACATCAGGTGGCCAAAGTATTGGAGCTTCAGCATGAGTCCTTCCAATGAATATTCAGGACTGATTTTCAATAGGATTGACTGATTTGACCTCCTTGCAGTCCAAGGGATTCTCAGGAGTCTTCTCCAACACCACAGTTCAAAAGCATCAACTCTTTGGTGCTCAGCTTTCTTTATGGTCTAACTCTCACATCCACACATGACTACTGGAAAAACCATAGCTTTGAGGAGATGGACCTTTGTTGGCAAAGTGATGTCTTTGCTTTTTAATATGCCGTCTAGGTTGGTCATAGCTTTTCTTCCAAGAAGTAACCATCTTTTAATTTCATGGCTGCAGTTGTTTTGGAGCCCAAGAAAGTAAAATCTGTCACTGTTTGCACTGTTTCATCATCTGTTTGCCGTGAAGTGATGGGACTGGAGCCATGGTCTTCATTTTTTGAATGTTGAGTTTTAAGCCAGCTTTTTCACTCTCCTCTTTCATCAAGAAGCTCTTTAGTTCCTCTTCGCTTTCTGCCATAAGGGTGGTATCATCTGCATATCTGAGGTTATTGATATTTCTGCCGGCAATCTTGATTCCAGCTTGTGCTTCATCCAGTCCGGCATTTTGCATGATGTACTCTGCATAGAAGTTAAATAAACAGAGTGACAATATACAGCCTTGACGTATCCCAGTTTTGAACCAGTTCATGTTTCCATGTCCAGTTCTAACTGTTGCTCCTTGACCTGCATACAGATTTCTCAGGAGGCAGGTAAAGTGGTCTGGTATTCCCATCTCTTTGAAAAATTTCCAGTTTGTTGTGATCCACACAGTCAAAGACTTTAGTCAGTGAAGCAGATGTGATCCAGTGGATGTTGGCAATTTGATCTCTGGTTCCTCTGCCTTTTCTAAATCCAGCTTGAACATCTGAAACTTATCAGTTTGTGTACTGTTGAAGCCTGGCTTGGAGAATTTTGAGCATCACTTTACTAGCATGTGAGATGAGTGCAATTGTGCCGTAGTTTGAGCATTCTTTGGCATTGCCTTTCTTTGGGATTGGAATGAAAATTGACCTTTTCCAGTCCTGTGGCCACTGCTGAGTTTCCCAAATTTGCTGGCATATTGAGTGCAGCACTTTCACAGCATCATCTTTTAGGATTTGAAGTAGCTCAGCTGGAATTCCATCACCTCCACTAGCTTTGTTTGTAGTAATGCTTTCTAAGGCCCAGTTGACTTTGCACCCCAGGATGTCTGGCTCTAGGTGAGTGATCACACCTTTGTGGTTCTATGGATCATGAAGATCTTTTTTGTATAGCTCTTCTGTGTATCCTTGCCACCTCTTTTTAATATATTCTGCTTCTGTTAGGTCCTTAGGAAGGCTTTCTTTGCTGTTCTTTGGAACTCTGCGTTCAAGTGGGTATATCTTTCCTTTTCTCCTTTGCCTTTTGCTTCTCTTCTTTTCTCAGNTGGCTCTAGGTGAGTGATCACACCTTCGTGGTTCTATGGATCATGAAGATCTTTTTTGTATAGTTCTTCTGTGTATCCTTGCCACCTCTTTTTAATATATTCTGCTTCTGTTAGGTCCTTTATTATGCCCATCTTTGCACGAAATGTTTCCATGTTTCTTGAAGAGATCTCTAGTCTTTCCCATTCTATTGTTTTCCTCTATTTTTTTGCATTGATCACTTAGGAAGGCTTTCTTTGCTGTTCTTTGGAACTCTGCGTTCAAGTGGGTATATCTTTCCTTTTCTCCTTTGCCTTTTGCTTCTCTTCTTTTCTCAGCTATTTGTAAGGCCTCCTCAGACAATCATTTTGCCTGGACTATCAGGGAATTCCCTTTCCACCTGTTAATGTGAAAGCGTGTGTGTGTGTTCAGTCGCTCAGTTGTGTCCCGCTCTTTGCAGACCCCGGGTACTATAGCCTGCCAGGCTCTCCTGTCCATGGGATTTTTCCAGGCAAGTATACTGGAGCAGTTGCCGTTTCCTACTCCACTGCATCTTGCTGACACAAGGACTGAACCCACATCTCTTTGGCAAGTGGATTCTTTACCACTAGCGCCTCCTGGGAAGCCCAAAGCGATATACCCCACTTGGGGCCATATAATTTGCTGTGGGACGTGCCGTCATGGTCCCTGTGGATGGATATTTAGGTTTTCCTAGTTTTTCACTCAAAAAAGGATGCTATGATGAACATCTTTGAGGCCAGATCTGTCTGCACACCGGGAATGAATTTCACAAGTAGGCCGCTGGTTCAGCGTGTTACACTCATCAGGGATTGATGAGTGTGACCAGTCTGCTTTCCAGGAGGTGTGTGGTTCTGAGCTCAGTGGATGAAGGTCCCCACAACTCCCATCTCAACTGGCTTTTGGCATCCTTCTGGAATCAAAACCTTTGCAGGACCTTTTTACCTGTTGACTGGGTCACAGGGATTGAAGTGGCAGCCCTTTCTCGTTTCTTGTTTCAGCTGGCAAAACTCAAGTCTCAGAAGCTGCTGCACCCCCCAGGAAGAAGAGGAGGAAAGCGCAGAAGAAACCCCGGGAGCGGGAGAAGACTGCAAAGCCCAGGGCCCAGGCCTCTGCGAAGTCTGAGGCCAGGAAGCCAGAGGCGGCTGAGGAGGAGGAGGGAGCCGCCAGCTCCACCAGGGCCCCGGCGGGTGAGGGATCTGGGACGAGTGTGCATGTGTGCCCCTCTGATCATAAGAGCACGGTCAGGTACACTGGGATGGTGTGAGGCTTTGCAGAGGACAGATCGCGGGGTCTCTGGGTGGATGGGAAGCTCAGGAAGGGCACAGACGTCCCAGGTCATATAGTAACCGGGACAGGCAGGGGCCTGGCCGTGTCCTCTGAGATCCTGAGTGGCCTGGCATGCCGAGCTTCACTGCCCTCAAGTCTCTGAAGTGATGTCGTGAGAGCCGACTGTGGGTGTGGGTAGTTGCTGCAGGAGCTGGAAGAATCCAGAAGTGGGTTTGGCCCTTGTTGCACAAGCAAGCCCTACCCCAGAGGCCAGTCCAACTTGAAGAGGTGAAGAGTTCACTGGAACTGCCCTGCAGGTCCACCAGTGGCCACCGGGCAGGAGTCGGGGTGAGGGGCACACACGGAGGCTCAGGCTTTGAATCGGCCCCAGGGCGGGCACAGGAAGGTCTGCAGGGGTTCTCCTTTCGGATTTCTGATCCTCCTTTGCAGATGGCCTGGCCGCAGAGCCTGACTCTTTATTTGCCTTGGACGTTCTGCGGCAGCGCCTGCATGAGAAGATTGAGGAGGCGCGGGGCCAGGTAGGTGTGGGCTGGAGGGCGGGCAGGGGTCTCTGGGTGCTGCAGGGCTTTCCCTACCCCGCCTGGAGGAGGAGACACCCCGGTGCTCTCCAAGGCCAGCTCCCTGCTCTGCCGGCCGTCGCAGGCCTGGCAGGAGGGTCTCAGCACCTCTCCTGCGGGAGGTCCGGTGCAGTTCTCGTCATCTGGGGGAGCGGTGCTGGCTAAGACCCCATGCTGAGCTGCTGGCTCTTCTCTGCTGCGGCCTCTGAGAGGCTCGGGCTCCTCGCTCAGCAGCAGTTCCTGGGCGTGCGTTCTGATTGTCCCGACAGCCCCTGAGGTGAGCCAGGGCCTGAGATGAGGCATCCTGCCCGAGGGGACTGACACTCCAGGGTGTGAACCAGCCTCAGTGCTGAGTGGGGTCGCCGTCCCTCCTTTCCCTGGGGACCTCCCCAGGCCTCTGCCGTGGGGGACAGGCCCGAGGGCCCTGCCTTCCTGCGGTGGTCCAGAGCGCTCTCGTCTGCTGGGCGGGGCTGGGAGTAGCGCCCTGGTCTGCACAGGCAACACTGCCTCGTCCTGACCGAACCTCCTGATCTGGTGGGGGCGGCGCCCCCGCCCCCTGCCCTTACCCCCTCTGACCGGATGGAGGATGGTGTGCCCCTTGTTGGGTCATCGGGTGGACTTATTGCCCCTTTGGGGAGGCGCCCTGGCATGTGGTCTGCGCTTGGAGTCTGGAAGCTGTGATTCTCACAGGGCCCCCTCGTCCTCGTCTCGGGCGCGCTCCGGGGCCGGGTCATCTCGGGGAGGAACGCCGGCCCTCGTCCTGGCCTGACTGCGCGTGCTAAGCTGGGGCCCCTGTTACAAGAACCCTGTGAGTGAGCGCGGGGTCACCCCACAGGGCAGCGCCAAGGAGCTGTCCGCCGCTGTTTTGGAGAAAAGACGCCGGAGGAAGCAGGAGCGCGACCGGAAAAAGAGGAAACGGAGGGAGCTGAGAGCAAAGGAGAAGGCGGCCAAGGCACTGGAGGGGGCAGAGGCCACCGGGCAGGAGCCCCAGGTGCCCGGGGAGGAGACGCAGGCCCAGCCGGGGCTGCTCTTCAACAAGGTGAGCGCGGTGCCGCTGGGCTGAGCGCGCGCCCTGTGCTGCCGTCGGGCGGGCGGAAGTGGGCCCCCGGGGCGGGCGGGGAGCAGCCCTCAGCTCGCATCGCCCTCTCCCCCGAGGTGGAGGTGACCGAGGAGGAGCCGGCCAGCAAGGCCCAGCGCCGGAAGGAGAAGAGGCAGAAGCTGAAGGGGAACCTGACGCCGCTGACGGGCAGGAACTACCGGCAGCTGCTGGAGCGCCTGCAGGCACGGCAGGCCCGGCTGGAGGAGCTGCGGGACCGGGACGCGGGGCAGGCCCGGGAGCTCGAGGCCAAGATGCGCTGGACCAACCTGCTGTACAAGGCCGAGGGCGTGAGGATCCGCGACAACGAGCGCCTGCTGCAGGAGGCCCTGAAGCGCAAGGAGCAGCGGCGCGCGCAGCGCCAGCGCGCCTGGGAGAAGCGCACGGCGCACGTGGTGGGCAGAATGCAGCAGCGGCAGGACCGGCGGCGGCAGAACCTGCGCAGGAAGAAGGCGGCCAGGGCCGAGCGCCGCCTGGAGAAGGCTCGGAAGAAGGGCCGCATCCTGCCCCAAGACCTGGAGCGCGCCGGCCTGGCCTGAGGCCCCGGCTGCCCGAGCCCCGTCCCGGCGGTGCAGGCTCCGGCGGAAAGCGGACTCCGCCCGTGCCCCTCGCCAGTTTGTCCAGGGCTCAGGCGCCCCCGTGCAGAAGAGCCTCCAGATCCGCGGGAGGGGCTGACCCAGATCCAGCTCCAGCCTCCTCTCATGAGACCAGAGGCTCCCTGCAGGTTGTGGGGTAGTGGACCAGGGAGCTCTGAGGAGGGAGCGGGCGCCTAGGGAGGGCGTCGCTGGCCGCCTCTTCCTCACTGTCGCAGGAGCAGGAAGGGAATGGCCTTCGTGACCGCGGTGTCAGCCCCAGGCGCGCTTGGGAAGGGTGAAACCAGCTCCTGCGGCAGAGCCGGAGTGGGGTTGGTGGGCTCGGCAGCCGAGCAGGCAGGGTGTCCTCGGGCGCCTGTGGTTGAGTCACACCAAGCTGATGTGGAAAATGGGTAAAGAGTAGAATTTAAGGTGAAGATGGTTATTAAAAATTCTAACTACTAAAAGATGGTGGTGTTGGAGTAGGAGGGAAAAGAAAATGGAGCTGGCTGGACAGTGTCAGTCTAGGGGGAGGTGGGAGAGAAGGGGTAAAACCTGGAGAACTACCTGGGGCGGATGGAGGGTCCACAATGACAGTAAAGTGCAAGCCCACAGGCGGGCAGTGAACGCACGCAGGTGGATTGTACGGTATGTGGATTGTATTTCAGGAAGACTGTTGGTAAAATTCTTTAGATTAAATTCCAGTTAAGAAACAGATGGTAACCAAAACGAAACTGGTATGACTGTATCATTAGATGATGTGTTACTACAATTTAAAAGGTATTGCTAGAGAGAAAAAATGTCACTGAATAATGAAATGGGTTCGTTCAGATCACCTGGAAGGTAAAACAGCTTTGCACCAGAAAACTTCAAATCTGTCTAACAGAAGCTGACAATTGCAAGAAGTCAGTTCACAAACCCAAGTGGGAAACGTTTAACATCTGTTCTAGGAACTGATGATCAAGTAGACAAAATCAGATGGATCCGGAAGGTTCAGATGAGAGCATTTATAAGCTTGATCTAATGGACACACAGAGACCCGTGTATCTGGAAACTGTGTGCTGGGATTTCCCTAGTGGTCCAGTGGTTTAGCTCAGTTCAGTCGCTCAGTCACATCCAACTCTTTGCCACCCCTTGGTCTACAGCACGCCAGGCTTTCCTGTCCATCACCAACTCCTGGAGCTTCCTCAAACTCATGTCCATCAATTTGGTGATGGACTCTGTTCTAATGCAGGGGTACGGGTTCAATCCCTGTTTGGGAAACTAAGGTCCCAGATGGCTGTGGGGTGTGGCCAAAATTTTTTTAAGAAAAAAAGCCTCAAGCACAGGTGGAACAGTGGTGAAAACTGACTATGACCTAGTCCACAAAGCAAGTCATATTTCAAAGCTTCAGCATCACACAAAGTGTGTTATTGGGCCATAAAACAGTTTTAAAATTTCAGAGGTAGCTGTTAAAGTTACATGTTTGGAAATTTAAAAACACACTTCTAAATTACCTCATAGATGTGAGAGACTGTTTAGGATTGGAAAATAATGAAAGTGGTATGCATTGAAACTTGTGGGCCACAGCTGAGGCAGTGTTGAAAGCACTTTATAGCCGCAAAGCTGTGCTTATATGTGTCCTTGGGTATAAATGTTGGGAAGCGAGTCCATCTTGCAGCATAGTTTTCTGCTTGACCTAGAGCCTCAGTCCTGGGTTCTGTTGACCCACTCTGCCCCTGGCAGTTGCTCCCGAATTAATGTCCACACCTTGCCGTCAGGAGAGTTGGGAGAGCGTAACCCCTTGTCAGAGTCACAGGAGCATCTCCCGGGGCCCGGTGGGTACATGTCATCGGGCATTCCGCTCCTTCCCCGGAGGCCTGGAAGGCCAGGAAGCGTGCCCCTCCAGCCTAGAGTGCCGCTGTGGCCTTGGTTTCACGTGGCTGGTGGCGAAGCAAGCAGACGGTGCATCTCGGTGGCAGGTGGCAGACAGTAGGAGTTAGAGGGAAGGAAGGGTGAGGGCGCAGGGAGCACTCACCCGGCGGAGGCTGTCCACGTCCAGGCATAAACGAATGGTGCTGCGGCTGCCCTGGGCCAGGCCGCCCGTGCTCCTGGCCGACCCACGCTGGGAGCTGAAGGTGCACAGAAGCAAGGCTGAGCCACACTGCGCTCAGGGCAACAGATGCGTCTCACTTGCAGCAAAGAGAACGTTACGGTGGGGTCTAGGGAGCTGGATGCCAACTTCCAGAGTGCTGTGCGCCTTGAGTGCAGAAAGTGAAATGCGGAGTGAAGAGAGAGCGTCCAGCAGGCCTCGTGTCTCACAGTTTCAGGACCAAATGACAAGGCTCTCCAGGTCGGAAGGCCCCCTGCTGGTCTCTCCAGTGAGTTGAATAAAGATAGCCCCAACCAGGACACGCTTATGGACTGGTTCACCAGGAACCGGGGTCCAGCAGTCCTGCAGACAGGGCAGTCTTAGTCCACGGGCCCCCTTTGGGTGAAGCTGGGAAGAGGGCTCCAGCCAGCCTTTCCTTCTGCTCGGGGCTCCAGGGCTTGAGTGAACTCATGGTTAGGAATTCAGTGACAGGCTGTAAGCAGCTGAGTGGCTCAAGTGAAGCTTCTGCTCACCAGAGCTGCCGTCCAGGTGCAAAGGCAGAGAGCTGTCTGCAGGCCCCCCGGGCTGGCTCGCTGGCTCACTGCACTGTGCTCTCCCTTAGCCAACAGTTGAGGAACCTCACACAACCATGTCACCACGTGCTCCCTGCTGCCCTCAGGCCCCCGGTTTGCACTGGCCCGGGAGCTTGGTGCCACCCGTGTCCCACGGCATTCCATCCAGCCTTCAGAGAGCGACTGTGGTGCCTCTCTGGTGCTTTCCCAGGACCTTGGGAGAGGGTGAGTCTTCTGTAGGCTCCCCAGCCTATGAGGTGGATGAGCAGGGAACACGGTTAAGACCTTCCAACAAGCCTGCCCCTCTACTGAGAGTTCTTAGCTCTTGTGAGTTATTCCTAGGGGTTTCTGCAAAGTTCCCTTAATCTTAGTGCGGGCCACTGTGGGTTCTAGGTTTTGGCTGAGCAGCAAAGGAGGTAATGGGAACTTTTCCAGTCCCCTAGCTAGCCCACTAGATCTTGCTTCTGGAAGGAACCATATCAAGACCACACCACTCCTTTCTTGGCCAAGCACTTCTAGAATTAGTTCCCACACAGTTCCCTGATTTTTTTTTTTCCAAACTTTTTTCTTTTTTTTTTTTTTTAGGGAGCTCTTCTCCCTTCTTTTTCTTTTTTAATGAAGAAGACAATGGCCCCCCACTCCGGTACTCTTGCCTGGAACATCCCATGGATGGAGGAGCCTGGTGGGCTGCAGTCCATGGGGTTGCGGTGAGTCAGACACCACTGAGTGACTTCACTTTCACTTTCTCCCTTTTTAAAAAAAATTTATTTTTGGCTGTGCTGGGTCTTCATTACTGCTCAGGCTTTTCTCTAGTTGTGGTCAGTGGGGGCTCCTCTCTATAAACAAATGGGCTTTATTTCAGTGGCCTCTCACAGAGCACAGGCTCAGTAGTTGGGAGACACTGACTTAGTTGCTCTTTGCCATGTGGGATCCTCCCAGGTCAGGGATCGAACCCTGTCATCTGCGTNACCACTGAGTGACTTCACTTTCACTTTCTCCCTTTTTAAAAAAAATTTATTTTTGGCTGTGCTGGGTCTTCATTACTGCTCAGGCTTTTCTCTAGTTGTGGTCAGTGGGGGCTCCTCTCTATAAACAAATGGGCTTTATTTCAGTGGCCTCTCACAGAGCACAGGCTCAGTAGTTGGGAGACACTGACTTAGTTGCTCTTTGCCATGTGGGATCCTCCCAGGTCAGGGATCGAACCCTGTCATCTGCGTTGGCAGACAAAGTCTCTACCACTCAGCCACCAGGGAAGCCCCTCAAGCTTTCTGACTGACTGTAATTGACCACATGGGTCCTGCTGAGATCTCACTCTTACATTTATCAGTCTGCAGATAAGGTGAGATGGGGGTGAAATGGAGGAGACAGGTTTCACCTTGAAAGTAACGTCTCAGATGAGAGTTTTTAGATATGGCAGGGACTGATTTCTCAAGGTGGTCCTTGGTAGGTTGTATATTTAGGGTGCCTGAGGTACCCAAGATTGTCCAAATACCCCCCCTTTCAATTCCCAGGACTGATGAGTGCTCCAGCTTTCCTGTGAGAGATCTGGTAAGGTGAATTCACCTGTTGGTAGGATTTGCTGGTGAACTAGCTGAAACTTTGGTTTTCTGTTAATACAGTCTTGGCAGTTGCAAACTCAGAGATTCTTCTACAGAGTAAGAGGAAGTTCCTGATTCTCAGCCCTTGTCTTAATGTAAACCTTTAGGACTTTGAGCCTGTCATTGCCTGTTGACTACCTGCACTGTTAAAGGAGACCTCCCCACCCCCAGCCGCCCTGCATAGTCCTTGAGTTTCTCAAGTCTTACTGTTTTTAAGGTGGTGTCCACTAGTCTCAAAGTCTGGCCTTCAAAAGTTATTTGTCTCTGGTGTCCACATCTCCAGATACGTTGTTTTGTAGCTGTGTGCCAATATATCCAGCATCCCCCCCCCCCCCCGCCAACCCTTGGTACTATCTAGATCACTACCCTCTGCTAAAATCATAGGCTTCCCAGTGGCACTAGTGGTAAGGAACCCACGTGCCAGTGCAGAAGACGTAAGAAATGTGGGTTCAGTCCCTGGGTCGAGAAGGTCCCCTGCAGGAGGGCATGGAATCCACTCCAGTATTCTTGCCTGGAGAATCCATGGACAGAGGAGCCTGGTGGCCTACAGCCCGTAGTTGCTAAGAGTCGATACAGCAGAAGCACCGTAGCGCACACAGCTAGAACCCAGGCAGACAGCAAGTCCCAGACTCTCCCTAATTCATTCATGACGGGCCACGTTACGCTGCATTCACAGCTAGAACCCAGACAGACAGCAAGTCCCAGACTCTCCCTAATTCATTCATGATGGGCCACGTTATGCTGCATTCACAAAAGTGCTTTTTAACAAAAGTAGTAGTATAAAGACATACTGATAACTGGATATGTCTTAGCAACTAGGAATAAGGAAAGTGGCCTCAACTGGGTAAAAGTTCACCAAAAGTGTAAAATTACCATCATCAGAGTTTTCTTGCTAAGATCAAGAACAAGGCAAGAATGTCCCTTCTCGTAGCTGCTTTTCAGTGTCACACTAGAAGTCCCAGCACATGCAATAAGACAAGAAAAATAAAGCATGCAGATTGGGAAGGAAGAAGTCAAACTGTCTTTGCAAATGACATGATCATCTATATAAACACGCAAAAGACAACAAAACCTGAAACTAATAGTGATTAGATCAGGGTTGCAGGGCACAAAGTACACGTGTCAAAGTCAGCTGCTTTCCTGTGTAACAGTAACGAACAAGTGGACTTTGAAATCAGTAATATATTATCATTTACACCGTGTGAAAATTGATACAAGCATGTGTCAGACATATTGCAGTTTATTGCAATATCCAGATACTGCAGATAGCCAGACCACCACAATAAAGTGAATACTGCAATAAAGTCACACCTTTTTCTTTTGTTTCCCAGATCATATACAAGTTACATTTACAATATATTGTGGTCAGTTATTAAGTGTGCAATAACATTATGTCTAAAAAAGTGTACATACCCATACCTTAATTTTTAAATTATTACCAAAAAATGCTAACCATCATCTGAACCTCCAGTGAGTTGTATTAAAATCAAAGATCACAGGTCACTATAACAAATACAATAACACTGTAAAGTTTGCTTTCAAGATTGTGTGAGTTGCCAAAATAGGACATAGAGACATGAAGCAAGAAAACGCTGTTGGGAAAATGGCGCTCACAGACTTGCTGATGCACCAACCTTCGATTTTTAAAAGAGCAGTATCTCTGACGTTCAGTAAGGCAAAGTGCAGGGAGAGGTGTGCCTGTAAAGGGGAATCTTGCTAAAACAGAGCAGGAAGGACAGAAGCAGAAGTTCTCGTGCACAGGTCACTCAGTACAGTGTCCACGGGAGATGGGCCTTGCCTCTCGGGCAGGAAGGGCACCACGACTGCCAACAGGAGGAAGAGAGGATTCTCCTTGCCTGGTGGTAGCTCAGTGTCAGGCTGTCACAACTCAGCTAATGAAAGCCCACTCTACGTCAAATCCCAGTTTTCTCCAATGGACATCTAATTTTTAGTATCCCTTTCCAACTTCCCCTTCTGCTCTATAGAAGAGTTTCCTTGCCACTTCCATGGTGGCCCAGTGGTAAAGAATCTGCCTTGCAGTGCAGAGTACGTGGGTTCAAACGTTGGTCAGGGAACTAAGATCCCATGTGCCACAAGACACCTTAGTCCACAAGGAAGAGCCACTGGCCTGTGCATCACAACTAGAGAGTCCATGCACGGCAAGGAAAAGGNTCAAATCCCAGTTTTCTCCAATGGACATCTAATTTTTAGTATCCCTTTCCAACTTCCCCTTCTGCTCTATAGAAGAGTTTCCTTGCCACTTCCATGGTGGCCCAGTGGTAAAGAATCTGCCTTGCAGTGCAGAGTACGTGGGTTCAAACGTTGGTCAGGGAACTAAGATCCCATGTGCCACAAGACACCTTAGTCCACAAGGAAGAGCCACTGGCCTGTGCATCACAACTAGAGAGTCCATGCACGGCAAGGAAAAGGCCCCATGTGACACAAAGAAGACCCTACATGCTGCAACTAAGGCCTGACGCAGCCAACAGCTTCTTAAAAGTCTCCTTTTCTTTACTGGACTTGCATGCAGTGCACCATAGTTGCATGTCCCGAACTGCAATTATTTGCTGCTCCTGAACAGGCCTTGTTCTGTTGCTGGTGGTGAAATAACTGGCTGTCTTAGTGCTTTAGTTCAGCGATTAGCTTCCCAAAAATGAAGTAATTAGGTCTAAGTCTAACAAGCTGTATATTTAATCTATATACCAAAACTCTGATGAGAGAGACCAAAAGAAGAACTAAATAAATGGGGAGATATTCTATGTTCATGGACAGGGGGGCTCGATATTGTCAAGATGTCACTTCTCCCCAACTTGATCTATTTGCATTTTCAGCAAGTTAGTTTCTGGATATTGACAGATTCTAAAGTTTATGTGGAGAAACAAAAGGCCGAGAATAGCTGAGTCCATATTAAAGGTTCAGAAGGACACAGGTGGAGGACTGCCACGACCTAACTTCGAGACTGTAATAAAGCTACGTTAATCAAGACAGCGTGGTATTGGCCACAGAGGACCCAGAAATAGACTGGCAAACATGTAGTCGACTAATCTTTGAAAAGAGGGGAAAAGAAATACAATGGAGCAAAGACAGTCTTCTGAACAAACGGTGTAGGAAAAACTGGACATCAACCTGCAAACAAATAACCTAGACCTTACACAAAATTAACTCAAAATGGATCATAGACCTAACTAGTTCAGTTCAGGCGCTCAGTCGTGTCCGACTCTTTGCGACCCCATGAATCCCAGCACGCCAGGCCTCCCTGTTCATTACCATCTCTCGGAGTTCACTCAGACTCACATCCATCGAGTCCGTGATGCCATCCAGCCATCTCATCCT
>SJYB01006833.1:0-22355 GCA_006408585.1 Antidorcas marsupialis
GAGATCTCTAGTCTTTCGCATTCTGTTGTTTTCCTCTATTTCTTTGCATTGATCGCTGAAGAAGGCTGTTTTATCTCTTGCTACTCTTTGGAACTCTGCATTCAGATGCTTAATGCTCGTCAAATAATGGGTGTAAAATGGGATCACATTGTAATTGTAATACAAATCTTTTGGTAAACCTTCAAACTGAACAACTTTTCCAGATGTCGTTTGCTTTCTTGATATTAACTCAGCTTCATCTTGTCATTTCACTGTAAGTATACATCGTTGATATTTTTTTTTTCAAAAAGAAATATCTTCTCATTAATATCATGACTTGATCTGCAAATCAGATTTCTGTATAAAAAATGTTAACTGGCAACCATTCTTTAATATCATAAATATTATAGTGCTTTACAAACCTATTTCAAAGCACAAATTTACTGAAATACTTATTTAAGGAAATAAAATCTGTCATGATAAGATGTAAAATGCCTTATATAGCACTTCCTTTTTCCAAATAAGTAATGTTTTTTAAAAGCAGCAGTTGCTTTTTTTGTAATAACATGGTACCTCTTATTGCTTAAAATACACTCCAACATTCCTCCGCTTATATTTAGATTTATCATTTGACATTCTCTAATGCATAATTCTTTTAAAAATATGTTGTAATTGAGAGATGTTAAAATGTAAATTTTTATATAAGCATTATCCAAAATGTTTTATATAGCTCCATGTATTCTATGTGTCCAAAAATATATGGTATTAGAAAAGATAAAATTCTATTGATTCTGTTAGAGAATGTTAACCAAGGAGAAATCTTTCAAGCTATTACTTTAGTATTTTTGAAATCTTTCTTCAGATTCTTAAAGGAATATTATATAATAGTATTTCACATTTAGTTGATCTCTCTTTTCAATATGACTGCTTTTAAGATCTTGTATTTTCTTTGCATTTCTGTAATCACTGCAATAATTTTAAGTGAGTTATAGTTATTTTTCATTATAAATTACTCCTCATTTCTAAGGATATATTCATTTATTTAACAAATACTTATTAACATTAATTGCATATCTAATCCTTGCCAGGTAGAGTTCTACATTACGATGATACAGTGATAACCAAAAGAGATAAAAACACTACTCTTTTGGAGTTTTACTTCTTCTTGTATTTGATCGTTTCTGGAAAAATTTTAGTGGTGCTATTTTCAAATATGGATCCTCATCCATTCTCTCAGAACTGTTTTTTGGAGTCTCTGATTATAACTATTTTAAACCTTCTCATTTTTTCACATGTATTATCTTCTTTTTAATATTTTATCATTTTTTGACTCTATTTCATTAAGATCTATCTTACAAGATGTTCAGATATTACAACTCAGTTCAGTCACTTAGTCGTGTCCAACTCTTTGCAACCTCATGGACTGCAGCATGCCAGGCTTCCATGTCCATCACCAACTCCCGGAGTTTACCCAAACTCATGTCCATTGAGTAAGTGTTGCCATCCAACCATTTCATCCTCTGTCATCCGCTTCTCCCCAGTCCTTCAATATTTCACCAATATACTATTCAACTAATCTACTTTTAACAGCTCCTTTCAGTTTGATATTTTTTAATGTTTATTATTTTATTGAAATAAAATTTGCATACTATAATGCATAGCTCTTAATTTTTTTATTTGAATAAACTTTGGCAATTTAATTCATCTTTGTAATCCTCTCCCAAGTTAAACTGCAGAAAATCCCCATGTCTCATAACATTCCATTATATTCCTTTTTGGTTACCATAGATCCCTGAGAGAGCATCACCATAGATCACTCTTATCTGTTCTTGTACTTTGTATAAATAGTGGGGGAAAGTAGATTGAAGGGGTAAATATTCTGTGAATGTAGTTTAAGTGTAAATAATTTGTGACTGGAAGGCAAAATATGGTAATTTAAAATGTCCACAGATACTTTTCCACTTTTCCATGAGAGGAAACCTTCTTTACCTCAATATAGTCCAGCCCTGAAACTTACTTGGCTAATACAGTGCAACATAAAAGAAATCGCATGCTTTCAAAGACAAATGAAAGAGCTGTGTTGGCTTTCTGATGTACCAAAAGAAATGGGAAGGAATGTAGTGATCATCTATTTGCATATATACACCTTCACTCAGTTATTTCATCAAACATTAATCTATGTGTTGCCATCAAGGTATTTTTCAGAGGTGATTCCAACCTTAATCTACCCAGAGTTTAAATTAATCAAAAGTGAGACTACCCTGGGTATAACTGACTAAATAAGTTAAAACTCATTTAAAAATAGTTATAGGCCTCCTGTGTGAGGGAGAGTCCAGACCTGAGTCTGCAATTGCTCTCTTTCCCTTAGGCTTTCCTTTCTGACTGCCATCTGTGGACAGAAAGCTCCACTCCATGCCAATGGACTTTCATCCTGAGCACTATTGCCCCCTCTAGAGGATCTGTCCAGTGGAATCTGGATTCAGAGTAGGAGGTAGATGGACCCTTGTGCCAAATAGCTNAGTGAGACTACCCTGGGTATAACTGACTAAATAAGTTAAAACTCATTTAAAAATAGTTATAGGCCTCCTGTGTGAGGGAGAGTCCAGACCTGAGTCTGCAATTGCTCTCTTTCCCTTAGGCTCTCCTTTCTGACTGCCATCTGTGGACAGAAAGCTCCACTCCATGCCAATGGACTTTCATCCTGAGCACTATTGCCCCCTCTAGAGGATCTGCCCAATGGAATCTGGATTCAGAGTAGGAGGTGGACGGACCCTTGTGCCAAATAGCTGGAGTTTGTCAAGTGGAGTAAAACTGAAGCTCTGTCCTTAGCCAGACAAGAAGGATGCCCCATTACTCTCTCCACTGATACTAAGGAATAAATTGGCATTGGGGAATCTGTTGCAGCAAAAATAGAAATGAGATTTTTCTTAAATAGAAATAAGACTTTCCTTTTTTGATGAGGATGATAAGAAAAACAATGAACAGGCTGGGGAAACAACATTAGATGTGCCTGAAATAGTTAAGAAATCTTGGTTACTCTTTAGCTGTTACTCCTAAAAAACACCTGTAGCTAGACTTGTCCTCCACAAAGCTAAACAAAGCTATTTACTCTATTACTCCGTATGAATTATACCCTGCACCTGGTATTCTCCTCCACCTACTCTCCCTTGTAGCCTTCTGCATTTCAAAAAGATCAGGGGCTGATAACCTCAGAAACACCAGACCTTGTTGTTGAGCCATCTGATGGCATTTTTGGCAATAAATTTTCAGAAGCAAAGAAAAATGTTAAGACCTTCATTGGTCTGAGTCTTATCATCTAATCTAGACCACCAGTCCCTGGATATAAAACCTATCCCTGCTCCCCAGAGAAAGGGGCAGAGTTCTTAAGGTTCTAGCCTGCTGTGATTCCTCTTTGCCTGGCAAAAACTAAAGCTACTCTTTCTTGTTCCTCCAAAATTCTGTCTCTGTATTTCTTTTTGGCATCTGTGCACAAAGAGCCAATATTTTAGAATCAGATTTGCTTAGCCAATCTCCACAATTGCATGAGATTCCTTGTAACAAATAAATAAAGATGTATATATGATTTTTTACTAGTTGTCTTTCTCTTGTTGAAACCTGACTGATACAGCATTTAAACAGCAATAGACAGTTAATGTGGGGCTTCCCAACTGGTGCTAGTGGTAAAGAACTCTCCTGCCAATGCAGGAGACATTAAGATGCACAGTTTCAATCCCTGCATTGGGAAGATCCCCTGGATGAGGGCATGGCAACCCACTCCAGTGTTCTTGCTTGGAGGATCCCATAGACAGAGAGGCCTTGTGGGCTACAGCCCATAAGGTCACAAAGAGTCAGACATGACTGAAGCAACTTAGCACAGCAGAGCACAGCAGATAGCTAATATGGGTTTTGGTTTTTGTAGTAGGGTGCTGCTGTAATAAGTACCTAAAAATGTGAAAATAGCTTTGAAGAGTGATAGCTGGAAGACCTTGGTTTTTGTAGTAGGGTGCTGCTGTAATAAGTACCTAAAAATGTGAAAATAGCTTTGAAGAGTGATAGCTGGAAGACCTTTTAAAAACATAATAAAGTCTAAATCACCCTAAACAAACTGGTAGAAATGTGGATTTGGAGGACACTGCTTTTAAGGGCTCAGAAGAAGGAGAGGAAAATATTATTGGAAAGTAGAGGAAGGAGAAGTCATTATAGCTGCAGAGAGCTTAGCAGAATTAACACTTGCAATTATGTAGAAAGAACTTTTAAGTGATAAATATTTACCTATTGACTGACAAAAACAAATGGAAAGTTATGTTTCATTCGGGACCCTTATTGAGAAATAGAGTTCAGAAGACAGCCTCTCAAATAGCTTTGAGGAAGTGTTCCAAAGAGTTAAGGGAGGAGCTAGCATATATAGGAGTTTTTGCTGGGAAAAAAAAAGGAGTTGAACATCAAAATATTGCTGCTAATCACAAATTAAAAATAAAAAAGGAAAAAAAAACAGATATCTCAAGTTAAGGATATTGGTGATTTTCTATGTATGGGAAGATGCAGGAGTCTGGGCTCATTGAAATAATTCCTTGATATATCGTTTATCTTACCCAGGGCCAGTATCTTGTTTTTCTCCAAACTCAATTCCACTCAGGGTGCTGCAATGACTGATGTCAGACAGCACTGTTAACATAAATGACACGCAACATTTTGGGGGTTTGTTGTCCACATAGTTAAGAAGATTTTCAAACAGTTAAAGGCACAGCGTGGTCTTTCTTGTAGCTTATAGTAAAATACAAGAGAAAGAGAAAATTGAGGGAAGAACTACTAGATCAAAAAGCAGCAGAATCTGATGATTTTGGAAATAACCTATGGGAATGTCAAAAGGCACTAAATTAAAAGATTTACTGTAAGAAAAATGTGCTCCAGAGAAAAGGCTGAGGGTGACTACACACATTCCTGAAGCCTCAGAAAGATCAAATATCAGAGTATTTAGTCACATAAAACGGTCTTTAAAGAGATTAAGAGTGTGCTTCACAGATCCTTTAAATTGTATCAGAGGACCACTTGGAAGTTTAAGGTCATTCTCTCTCATGCATCTCAGCTGGAGCAAGAATTAGAAAAGGGATTATCCTGAAGAGAGCAGTGAGTTTGTCCTTTGTGTAAAGGAATGAATCCCTCTGAAATACATGGGATGCTCACAAAGTTCTTAAGAAATTAATTTAGCAGAAACACTGCCAGCTTAGAATGAAAGAGACAGATACAATTTAAAAAAAATCTCTTAGACCCCCAAAATTCTACTGGCAGAAAGCAGTCTGAGCTGCAAATAAATGCTACTTTACATGAAAAAGGAAGGATGAATCAGAAGCAGAAATAAAGCTCCTGCAAGGACAAAGCCAAAAGCCAGGCAGAATTATCCCAAGTCCTTGAAACTGACCAAGGGATTTTGGCTGTAGTTTGCTTGTGTGGACTACATAACTGCCTGGAAGCAGTAACTGTTTTTTCATCTTCTATTTCCCCCTCATTTGAACTGAGATGTCTATTGCTGTTTTCTTGTGCTTTTCCCATTGTTGTATATTGGGTGTTATATTAGTCTTCCCGACCCATTGACTGAACCCTCATCTCTTACATTTCCTGCTTTGGCATGCAAGTTCTTTACCAATAACACCAGCTGGGAAGCCCATTGTATTAATCAGGATTCTCCAAATATAAAACAGAACCAGTACAATGTGGTATTCAATATACACACATATATATAATATATATTATATACAGTATTTGAACATTCTTTAGCAAGGCCTTTCTTGGGGACTGGACTGAAAACTGACTTTTTCCAGTCTATGTGGCCACTAATGAGTCTTCCAGATTTGCTGGCATATTGAGTGTAGTACTTTCACAGCATCATATTTTAGGAATTGAAATAGCTCAACTGGAATATCATCACCTCCACTAGCTTTGTTTGTAGTCATGCTTCCTAAGGTCCACTTGACTTTGCATTCCAGAATATCTGGCTATAGGTGAGTGATCACACCATCATGGTTATCTGGGTCATGAAGATCTTTTTTGTTTACTCTGTGTATTCTTACCACCTCTTCTTAATATCTTCTGCTTCTGTTAGGTCCATAATATTTCTGTCCTTTTTTATGCTCATCTTGGCATGAAATGTTTCCTTAATCTCTAATTTTCTTGAAGAGATCTCTAACTTTCCCATGCTAATGTTTTCCTTTGATTCTCTGCATTGATAGTTGAGGAAGGCTTTCTTATCTCTTCTTGTTATTCTTTGGAACTCTGCATTAAAATGGGCATATCTTTTCTCTTCACCTTTGTTTAAGTTTCTCTTCTTTTCTCAGCTATTTGTAAGCTCTCCTCAGACAACCATTTCGTCATTGTGCATTTCTTTTTCTTGGAGATAGTCTTGATCTCTGCCTCCTGTAAATTGGCACCCTGTCTATCAGATCTAATCCCTTGAATCTATTTATCACTTCCACTGTATATTCATAAGGAATTTTCTTCAATTTAAATCTAAATTTAAGGTTAGCTTTTATTCCAATCCCAAAGGGGGGAAAAAAAAGTCAAAGAATGCTTAAACGATTGCAAAATTGCACTCATCTCACATGTTAGTAAAGTAATGCTCAAAATTCTAAAATCAGGCTTCAACAGTATGTGAACCATGAACTTCCAGATGTTCAAGCTGGATTTAGAAAAAGCAGGGGAACCAGAGATCAAATTGTCAGCATCCGCTGGATCATTGAGAAAGCAAGAGCTTTCCAGAAAAACAGCTACTTCTGCTTTATTGACTATGCCAAACCTTTGACTCTGTGGATCACAACAAACTGCGGAAAAGTCTTAAAAAGATGGGAATACCAGACCACCTTAACTGCCTCTTGAGAAATCTGTATGCAGGTCAAGAAGCAACAGTTAGAACTGTTCCAAATCAGGAAAGGAGTACGTCAAGCTGTATATTGTCACCCTGCTTATTTAGCTTACATGCAGAGTACATCATGAGGAATGTTGAAGTGGATAAAGCACAAGCTGAAATCAAGATTGCTGGGGGAAATATCAGATGACACCAGCATTATGGCAGAAAGCGAAAAACTAAAGAGCCTCTTGATGAAAGTGAAAGAAGAGGGTAAAAAAGTTAGCTTAATACTCCTTAATACTCAACATTCAGAAAACTAATCATGGCATCCTGTTCCATCACTTTATGATAAATAGATCGAAAAACAGTGGAAACAGTGACAGATTTTAATTTTGGTGCTCCAATATTACTGCAGATGGTGACTGCTACTGTGAAATTAAAAAACACTTGCTCTTTGGAAGAAAAACTATGACCAACTTAGATAGCATATTAAACAGCAGAGACATTATTTTACCAACAAAGACCCATCTAATTAAATCTATGTTTTTTCCAGCAGTCATGTGTGGATGTAAAGAAAGTTGAGTGCCAAAGAACTGATGCTTTTGAACTGTGGTGTTGGAGAAGACTCTTAAGAGTCCCTTGGACTGCAAGGAGAATCAACCAGACCTATCCTAAAGGAAATCAGTCCTGAATATTCATTGAAAGGACTGATGCTCAAGCTTAGGTTCCAATACTTTGGCCACCTCATGCGAAGAATTGACTCATTTGAAAAGACTCTGATGCTGGGAAAGATTGAAGGCAGGAGGAGAAGGGGATGACAGAGGATAAGATTGTTGGATGGCATCATTGACACAATGGACATGTGTTTGAGTAGACTCTGGGTGTTGGTGATGGACAGAGAGGCCTGGAGTGCTGCAGTCAATCGAGTCAGAAAGAGTNAGAAAGTTGAGTGCCAAAGAACTGATGCTTTTGAACTGTGGTGTTGGAGAAGACTCTTAAGAGTCCCTTGGACTGCAAGGAGAATCAACCAGACCCATCCTAAAGGAAATCAGTCCTGAATATTCATTGAAAGGACTGATGCTCAAGCTTAGGTTCCAATACTTTGGCCACCTCATGTGAAGAATTGACTCATTTGAAAAGACCCTGATGCTGGGAAAGATTGAAGGCAGGAGGAGAAGGGGATGGCAGAGGATAAGATTGTTGGATGGCATCATTGACACAATGGACACGTGTTTGAGTAGACTCTGGGTGTTGGTGATGGACAGAGAGGCCTGGCGTGCTGCAGTCAATGGAGTCAGAAATAGTCCGCCACAAGTGAGTGACTGAACCATTGACTGACTGATATATAGTATTTTATATGTATATATATTTTTTGTATTTTATAAATATTTTAATATTATATATATTTTAGTATTATATATATTAGTATTATGTAAATTTTAGTATTATATATATATTAGTTATATATGTATATATTTTAGTTATATATACATATATTTTTAGTTGTATACATATATATTTTTTAGTTATATATATATCCATAGTGGTTAAGATAGTAAAGAATCTGACTACAATGTGGGAGACCTAGGTTTGATCCCTGGGTTGGTAAGATCCCCTGAAGAAATAAATGGCTACCCACTCCAGTATTTTTGCCTGGGGAATCACATCGACAGAGGCAGACTACAATCCATGTGGTCACAAAGAGTCTGACATGACTGAGAAGCTAAGCATAGCACACAGCATTCCTCTGTCTATCTATCTATATATATAATATCTATAAATATAGTATACCTTTATGTGTCTTCTCTTGGTTCAGTCAAGGTAACACACACAATTAACCATCACAGATGTATGTGGACCATTGAAAATTTCATATGGCCTTTGCTGGGAATGTAAAATATTCAGTAATTTGGGGAAAGACTGTGGTCATTTCTTTAAAGCTACTCACATACCTAGGCACCCCACTCCAGTACTCTTGCCTGGAAAATTCCATGGATGGAGGAGCCTGGCAGGCTGCAGTCCATGAAGTCGCTGGGAGTCAGACACGACTGAGCGACTTCACTTTCACTTTTCACTTTCATGCATTGGAGAAGGAAATGGCAGCCCACTCCAGTGCTCTTGCCTGGAGNACCCCACTCCAGTACTCTTGCCTGGAAAATTCCATGGATGGAGGAGCCTGGCAGGCTGCAGTCCATGAAGTCGCTGGGAGTCAGACACGACTGAGAGACTTCACTTTCCCTTTTCACTTTCATGCATTGGAGAAGGAAATGGCAGCCCACTCCAGTGCTCTTGCCTGGAGAATTCCAGGGATGGCGGAGCCTGGTGGCCTGCCATCTGTGGGGTCGCACAGAGTCAGACATGACTGAAGTGACAGCAACAGCAGGCATTTAAGTAAAAGAAAAAGAGACACATTTACACAATGACTTGCAAATGAGTGTTTAGAGTAGTTTTATTCACTGTAGTGAAAAAAAATGGAAATCATTTTGATATGCTCTGCTATGATCTATGTGTGACCTCTATCCTCAAATTTATATATTGAAATCCTAATGCCCAAAGTGATGAAATTATGAGATGAGGCACTTTGAAAGTGCACAGGTCAGGAGTATAGAGCCCTTTGAATGGGATTAATTCTCATATAAGTGATCCCATGGGCTTTACCACTAGCACATGTGGTGCTACTGGTAAAGAACCCATCTGCTAATGTAGGAGACGTAAGAGACATGGCTNAGATGAGGCACTTTGAAAGTGCACAGGTCAGGAGTATAGAGCCCTTTGAATGGGATTAATTCTCATATAAGTGATCCCATGGGCTTTACCACTAGCACATGTGGTGCTACTGGTAAAGAACCCATCTGCTAATGTAGGAGACGTAAGAGACATGGCTTCGATCCCTGGGTCTGGAAGATTCCCTGGAGGAGGGCATGACAATTCACACCCATATACTTGCCTGTAGAATCCCATGGACAGAGGAGCCTGGTGGGCTACATTCCATTGGGTCACAAAGAGTCAGACACAAATGAAGCAAATTAACATGCGCACACACAAGGGATCCCAGACAACTCTCTAGCTGCTTCCACTATATGAAATCACACTAATAATATGGCAGTCTGTAAACTGAAAGAGGAACTTCACCAGAAGTTGACCATGTTGTCACCCTAATATTAGATCTCTAGCCTCCAGAATAGTGAGCAATAAATCTCTAAACACCTAGCCTGTGTTATTTGATTATAGAAGCCTGAACAGATATGTGGTTAAGACTGAAACAAAGTATAATACATCTACAAATAGAAAAAAAAAAAAACCTCAGTAATAAAATAAGTGAACAATTGTTAAGTAAAATAAATGAATTAATGTCAAAAGTACTTTGCCAGCAAAGGTCCATCTGATCAAGGCTATGGTTTTTCCAGTGGTCATGTATGGATGTGAGGGTTAGACTGTGAAGAAAGCTGAGCATTGAAGAATTGACGCTTTTGAACTGTGGTGTTGGAGAAGACTCTTGAGAGTCCCTTGGACTGCAAGGAGATCCAACCAGTCCATTCTGAAGGAGATCAACCCTAGGACTTCTTTGGGATGAATGATGCTAAAGCTGAAACTCCAATACTTTGGCCACCTCATGAGAAGAGTTGACTCATTGAAAAAGACTCNCTTTTGAACTGTGGTGTTGGAGAAGACTCTTGAGAGTCCCTTGGACTGCAAGGAGATCCAACCAGTCCATTCTGAAGGAGATCAACCCTAGGACTTCTTTGGGATGAATGATGCTAAAGCTGAAACTCCAATACTTTGGCCACCTCATGAGAAGAGTTGACTCATTGAAAAAGACTCTAATGCTGGGAGGGATTGGGGGCAGGAGAAGAAGGGGACGACATAGGATGAGATGGCTGGATGGCATCACCAACTTGATGGACATGAGTTTGAGTAAACTCCAGGAGTTGGTGATGGACAGGGAGGCCTGATGTGCTGCGATTCATGGGTCGCAAAGAGTTACACACGATGGAGTGACTGAACTGAACTGAACTGAATGTCAAAAGTGTTATGCAAAGTGAAATAAGCCACACAAAAAAGACTACATAATGTATAGCTTCACTTATTGGTCATTCTGGAAAAGGTCACACTGAAATAGAGCAGGACTGTATGGTCCTTGCTTCTCATGTCCTCCACCTGCCTTTTGTCTGTGGAAAAACTTTAGCCAAATAATGAGTTTAATCAGAGAACTGAGAAAAATGCATAAACAAAGGAAAACAATCAAAGGAGACCAAATAATAATAATGTAGTCACTCATAGTCAAGAACATTTAGTTCTTGTCAAGCACTATAGATAATATTGTAAGCCATATTAGGATCTGTCCTTTAGATATTGAAACCCCCCTCTAGGTAGAAGAAGTTAACTATATGATGACCAGACTGTAGCCATGACATAAGCTGGCCACAATTCTGAAAACTGGCCTCAGGAAAATGGGAATACAACAACCATGGAACTAAAGCTTTACTGTACTTAAAGCAGTTAACATGAAGCTGGTCAGATTGCCAATGACCAATTTCAAGTTTATTGTCAGAGCTGACTGTACTTTTCTACATATAGCCCCCTCCCTCAGGCTAGAAAAGCTCTTGCCCACTAATAGTCAATGGGAGGAGCCAACTTCTGGATGAGTCCTTCCCATCTCTAGTGGCTGGCATTCAAAATAAAGCAAAGTTTCCTTTCCAACAGCCTTGCCTCTTTATTTATTTATTTGTGTGTGTGTGTGTGTGTGTGTGTGTGTGTGTGTGTTGTGAGCAGTTGGACCCCTCTTTCCATTACAATATTATACATTAGTCTGTCTTAGCTAAGTGAAAAAAGAAACTCCCTGGCTTTGAAACAGAGGAGTAATTTGGTACATAGCAATATAGGACTGATATTCAGGTGAACATAGATATAGTTCTTTTTTTTTTTTTTAAGTCTTCTGCATTTATCCAGATATTTAATCTGTCTCTTATTTTTCTTTCCCTCATGCTGATCTGTAATTCCATCTGTTTCCATCTGGTGTCTTCAGCCTGAGAAACTTGTTTTAGCATTTCTTATAGGATATGGAGATCTCCTGGAAAAGGAAACGGCAACCCACTCCAATATCCTTGCCTGGAAAATCTCATGGGCAGAGGAGCCTGGTGAGCTGCAGTCCATGGAGTCACAGAGTCAGGCACAACTGAGCGACTAATACTTACTGTAGGGTATGTAGCTCAGTTGGTAAAGAATCTGCCTACAGTGCAGGAGGCCCGGGTTTGATCCCTGGGTTGAGAAGATATCCTGGAGAAGGAAACAGCAACCCACTCCAGTATCCTTCCCTAGAAAATCTCATGGACAGAGGAGCCTGGTGGGCTGCAGTTCATGGGGTCGCAAAGAGTCAGGCACGACTAAGTGACTAACACTTATTTACTTACTTATATCTACTGGAAACAAATTGTTTTATATTTCATCTGTCTCAAATGTCTTTAACTTCTTTCATTAAAATAATAACTACTGAGTTATAATTTCGTGCAATAAGATGGATCTATTTAATTTTATAGTTCAATTATTTTAACATATGCATACAGCCATGCACATGTCGCCTTAAGCAAGGTATAATACTTTTACATCATGCCAAAAATTTCCACATACCCCTTTCCATTAAATCTCTGCTTCACATCCCAGGAAGCAGGCAACACTAATTTACTTTCTATGAATAGATTACAATCATCTTTCCTAGAGTTTCATAAGTGAAATCTTAGAGTATATTCTCTTTTGTGCTTGGTACATAGTGATTCCAAAGGTCATACATGTTATTGTGTATGTCAGAATTTTGTTAATTTGTATTATTGAGTAGTATTCCTTTGTGCGGATAACCAAAATTTATCTACTCTCTTGTTGATGGATATTTGGGTAGTTTTCACTTTTTCCCTATTAGGATTAAAACTACTATTAATAGTCATGAGCAAGTTTACTTTGGATTTATGTTTCATTCACCTTGGGTAAGTACCTAAGAATGGAATTGCTAAGTCATAGGTAAATGTATGTTTAGACTAAGAGATGAATGGATGAATTTCCGAAATAGTTGCACTATATTTTATTCTCATAAACATTATCATGAGAGACTCAGTTGCTCCATATCTTTAACACATAGTATTTTCTAGTATTTTTTATTTCAACTTTTCTAGTGGGTACTAGTGTCATGTCATTTTAGTTTTATGTTTCCCTGATGACTAATAATGCTAACCACTGTGGAAGGCAGAATAATGATATCCCAAAAATATCCACACCCTAATCCCTGGAATTTATGTTACCTTATATGACAAAGGAGATGAAACAGGTGTGATTAACGATTAAGGACCTTGATATGAGATTATTTTGGATTACTTATATGAGTCCAGTCTAATTGCTGAGTCCTTAAAATTGTAGAATCTTTCCCAGCTGAGGTCAGGGTCAGAGGGAAATATGAAGGCTGTTGACTTTGAAGATGTAGAAGTGGGCTATGCATCAAGGAATGTGGGAGTCTTTAAATGCTGAAAAAATGGGTGGGGAAGTCTTTCCTAGAGTCTCTAGAAAGGAGTGCAGCCTCATGTATACATATTAATTTCAGCCCAAGGAGACCCATGTCAATTTCTAAACCTACAAATCGTTAAGATAATAAATATGTAGCTTTAATCCACTAAATTTCTGGTCATTTCATATAGCAATAATAGAAAATGAATGCAAACATATTTTATACTGTGCTTATTTGCTATCCATAGATCTTCTTTGATAGGTGTCTATTCAAATATTTTATTCAAATATTATCTTTTTTCCCATTTTTATTTTTTTTATTATTTTATTTTTTAATGCTTTATTCTACATTACAATACTGTATTTGTTTTGCCATACATTGACATGAATCAGCCCTTAGATTTTTTGAATTTTTATAATTGAATTGTATAATTACTAGGCACAAGTCATTTGTCAAACATATGGCATTTGTTTCCTGTTGATGAATAAGTTATCACACACTTTTCAACTTAAATTGATAAAAATTTATTACCTCACAATGTTCCCAGGACAGGACTTTGTGGATGGTTTAACTGGGTCGTCTTTCAGGCTATAATTAAGGTGCTGAATGGAAGTGTGATTTTCATCAGAGGATTGGTTGTTAGAAGAATTTATTTCCTTGTGGTCACATGACTGAGGTTCCTATTTCCTTGCTAGCTATCTTCCAGGGACCACTTTCTGTGCTTAGAAAATACTTATTGTTCTTTGCCATGTAGCCTCCCTATTAGGTAGTTTAAAACATATATGTTTCTTTCTTTCACGTCAGTAAGAGCAGGTCTACTGTTGCTTTTCGTTTCCAGGTTCGATGCATGATACTGGATGCTTGGGGCTGGTGCACTGGGACAACCCAGAAGGATGGAAAGGGGATGGAGGAGGGAGGGGGGTTCAGGATGGGAAACACATGTATACCTGTGGCAGATTCATGTTGATGCATGGCAAAACCAATACAATATTGTAAAGTAATTAACCTCTAATTAAAATAAATAAATTTATATTAAAAAAAGAAAAAAGTGAAAGCAAAAAAAAAAAAAAAGATTTAACCAACTTATTATATCTGACCAACCCAGGATAGCCTTCATTTGGCTTAACACAGAATGAACCTATCAGTAACTTACCTATGGAAATGATACCCCATGATATATATTTGTTTATCCTACACATAAAGGAAGTTGATTATACAAGGGGGTACAGCAGGGGATGAGAATGAAAGGGGCAGCATTTCAGAGCTGTGCCAATCATATGGATGTATTGCAAAGACTTCCTCTCAACCAGTGGTTTCTTTTTCCATTTTAAAATGTCATCATTCAAGGAGTAGACTTTTTAAAACATTATTGAGGTATAATTGACATATTATATTAGTTTCAAATGTAAAATGTGACTCAATATTTGTATATATTGTTAAATGACTACCGCAATCAGTTCAGTTCAGTCAGTCAGCTGTGCCCTACTCTTTGCAGTCCCATGAACTGCAGCACACCAGTCTTTCCTGTCCATCACTAACTCCTGGAGCTTGCTCAAACTCACATCCGTTGAGACAGTGATGCCATCCAACCTTCTCATCTTCTGTTGTCCACTTCTCCTCCTACCTTCAATCTTTCCCAGCATCAGGGTCTTTTCCAATGAGTTGGCTCTTTGTATCAGGTGGCCAAAATATTGGAGTTCAACATCAGTACTTCCCATCAATATTTAGGACTGATTTCCCTTAGGATGGACTGGTTTGATCTCCTTGAAGTCCAAGGGACTCTCAAGAGTCTTCTCGAACACCACAGTTCAAAAGCATCAATTCTTCAGCGCTCAGCTTCCTTTATAGTCCAACTCTCACATCCATACTTGACTACTGGAAAAACCGTAGCTTTGACTAGATGAACCTTTGTTGGCAAAGTAATGTCTCTACTTTTTAATATGCTGTCTAGGTTGGTCATAACTTTTCTTCCAAGGAGCAAGCATCTTTTAATTTCATGGCTGCAGTCACCATATGCAGTGATTTTAGAATCAAAGAAAATAAAGTCTGTCACTGTTTCCATAGTTTCACTATTCGCCATAAAGTGATGGGACTGGATGCCATGATCTTAGTTTTTGATTGTTGAGTTTTAAGCCAGCTTTTTCACTTTCCTCTTTCATGGTTCAACTGGTAAAGAACTCTCCTGCAATGCGGGAGATCTGGGTTCAATCCCTAGGTTGGGAAGATTTCCTGAAGAAGGGAAAGGCTAACCATGACAGTATTCTAGCCTAGAGAATTCCATGGACTGTTTAGTTCTTGGGGTCATAAAGAGTCAGACACGACTGAGCAACTTTCACTATTAACTTTAGTCACCATGATGTACATTGCATTTGTATGATTTCTTTATTTTATAACTGAAAGTTTAAAATATTTGACTCCCTTCACACAATTCTCCAAGCCCTCAGCCCTTCTGCCACACAATCTATTCTCTGTATGCAAGAATATCTTTTAAAAAATTATCAGAGTTTACATACAATTGAGGACGTAATGTATGCCTTTCTCAGCCTAACATTTAACTTAACATAACACCCTCAAAGTCCATTTACATTGTTGTGATTTTCTTCTTTCAATGGCTAAATAATATTCCATTGTTTCTGTGTGTGTGTGTCTATGCCATATTTTTATATTCATTCATCTGAAATTGATATACATTGTTTCCATATCTGGTTTTTAGAAATAATGTAGCAATAAACATGGGAGTGTTATAACTTTTTGATAGTGTTTATTTATTTTTTAATACCCAGAAGTAAAATTGCTGGATCACATGGCAGCTACATTTTTAGTTTTTGAGGAACTTCTATACAGGTTTCCATAACTGCTCTGTTTTATTCCCACCCACAGTGCACAAGTTATCCCTTTTCTCCACACCTTTGCCAATACTTATTATCAGTTATGTTTTTTTTTTCAGTGTCTATAGTTAATTTTATTTTAATATAATTTAAACACACATCATTTAGAAAATACCAAGAAAAAAAATTATGTACTATAGTTGATGCCATTGCATTTGGACAAAGCTGGCAAGTTCCTGCTATGAGCATAGCCCAGGAGGCAACACTGAGGTGACCTAATATATTGGAGTAGATGTTGTGGCTTTTGGCCCACAGTTTGATAGTTCTCAGGGTTAACCTGAAGTTGTCAGTGTTTGGCACTAGATGTAAAATTTCATTGGTTATCCTGCAATCATTAAGACTTCTTATACATATCTAAAATTTTAAGCAGACTGTCATATATTTTAAGTCCAAGTCTTCTGGAATAGTCTGAAGTGGTAATCTTGCAAACAAAATATCAATCTCTATTCCATCAAACAGTTTGATAACTGGTACAAATACCTCTTCAACAGTTCTTAATTTTTTTATTTCTCCCTGTAATTTCAACTTATCATAGAATGAGGAGAAAAAGTCACTTCAATCAACATATGTAGGTGCAACACACAATGCATCAATATTGACATCTTTTGTATGTACTCCTGTTCTGTAAGATCCAGATATAAACATTTTCCCACCAACATGTTCAGTTACAGACTGTGGAAGATTCTTGCTTTCACTGATTTCTCTTATCCACTCTTACCAGTTTAATTTTCCTAAAATTAAAATTCTGCACTGAAGTTCCTCTTCCTCTTCAAGAATCCCAAAGAGCTTCAGAATTTCCACTAGTTTATGTGTAAGTAGGCAGTCAGTCTCCTTGGGGGTTGCTAAGCCAAAGGGATTAGAAACTGGGAAGGGCATTGACTCCTGAACCAGCATGCACAGTCATACCCTGTCCCCCTAGTCTGCTACTGCAGCCATACTCTGGGCATGATCCACTGAGGTGAGAAGGAAGGGTGCGGGCTGAGTCAGCCCTGTGTCCAAACTCACTCTAACTCAGGACTAAAGTATTTTGTTTTAAAATAAAAGTGCTAATTTCAAAATTTTCTAATTGCCTTTTTACTAGAGGCACTATAATGTATCATTCAATCCAGAACACTTAAAAATTATATATAACTCTCTCTCTCTCTCTCTCTCTCTCTCACACACACACACACACACACACACACACACATATTTAATATAGGCATGCTAAGTGCATAGGTTGTGAATGTTTACATATAGCTGGGTGCATCTAAGTAACTGACACACAAAAGAAGGTTCAGTTCAGTTCAGTTAACTTCAGTTGCTCAGTCTTGTCTGACTCTTTGTGACCCCATGAACCGCAGCACACCAGGCCTCCCTACCCATCACCAACTCCCAGAGTTTACCCAAACTCGTGTTCATTAAGTCTGTGATGCCATCCAACCATCACATCCTCTGTTATTCCCTTCTCCTCCCTCCCTCAATCCCTCCCAGTATCAGAGTCTTTTCAAAAGAGGCAACTCTTCACATCAGGTAGCCAAAGTATTGGAGTTTCAGCTTCAATATCAATCTTTCCAATGAACACCCCAGACTGATCTCCTTTAGGATGGACTGGTTGGACCTCCTTGAAGTCCAAGAGACTCTCAAGAGTCTTCTCCAACACCACAGTTCAAAAGCATCAAAACTCACCTAATTGTGCTGAGACAGAAGGTGTAATCAGGACTGACTGTTGCCCTATAAATTATTAGTGATACATTGTATCACATCAGGAAACACATTTCTGCTTGTACCACGCCTGGTGATGATAAGATTGAATACCTGATGTTCATGGATCAGAAGAATCAATATAGTGAAAATGAGTATACTACCTAAAGCAATCTGTAGGTTCAGTGCAATCCTTATCAAGCTACCAATGGTATTTTTCAGAGAATTAGAACAAATACTTTCACAATTTGTGTGGAAATACAAAAAAACCTTGAAAAGACAAAGCAATCTTGAGAAAGAAAAATGTAACTGGAGGAATCAACTTGCCTGACTTCAGGCTATACTATATAGCAACTGTCATCAAGACAGTATAGTACTGGCACGAGGAGAAACATAGATCAATGGAAAAAAGATAGAAAGCCCAGAGATAAATCCATGCACCTATGGACACCTTATCTTTGACAAAGGAGGCAAGAATATGCAATAGAGAAAAGACAATCTCTTTAACAAGTGGTGCTGGGAAAACTGGTCACCCACATGTAAAAGAATGAAACTAGAACACTTTCTAACACCATACACAAAAATACACTCAAAATGAATTAAAGACCTAAATGTAAGACCAGAAACTATAAAACTCCTAGAGGAAAACATAAGCAAAACACTCTTTTGCCAGGGTCCAGCCTCGGTGGATCCAGGGTAATTCGAAGGTGGGGATGGAGTTGGTGTTCTAGGAAAAAACTTATTTAATTGCAGATAGAGAAGGATTAGAAAATTAGCAGAGAAAAAGAGGCTTAATAACTTGGTTTATGTGGAATACCAATCACTACCTACGTAGGCCACAGGCGTCTTTCCATTCTCCTGAAGGAGAGGAGACACTGAGGCCTCCCCAGTCCAATCTTAGAAGCCCAGGCAAAATTAGCAGGCTTGGTGGGTACTCACATTCCAGATGAGAACTCAGTCAGAAAAATGGGGAGCAAGAAAGAAACGACAGGGGGAATCAGTCTTTCCAGAAACTGACCTGAATTTTTTATTTTTAGGTTTGCTTATATACCTTTTGTTACACATAGGGATGAATACAGAGTCACGCGGGTGTCAGCAGTCTTGACCTTTATCAAAATCAGGTGTTTTACATAAAAAAAAAAAAGGTCTTAGGGGTTTTACATCATCTTCTGACCATGAGGCCTGCTGACACTTATGACCCTTTCTTTCTGATAACCAAAAAACTTATTTTTGCCATGGGCTTTTTTTCTTAAACCAGGCACCACCCTCCAAGTAAAGTTGCATTCCTATAGGGTGAGGGTGTAGTGAGTTACAATCAAGAAAGGAATTTATTTAACCCAAGGTTAACATGATTAATCTTAAAGGTTAATACTTATTTCTCCTATATGCTAGTTATATTCATTATAAGGGCAGGGAATATGGAAATTTAGCAGCAAACATCAGCCCAACAAATAAAAACCTTCACCAATGTTCCCCTTAAGATCTATTTAGTCTTAAGATACTGATAAAGTAACATTTTTACATAGCAAGGACACAATGATTTATAACAAAGTACAGTGATCTATAACAAAAGAAAAATTCATTAACTCAAAAAGTCTAGTATTGATAGCATCAAAAACTACTATATTTCCTTTTCTGTATTCCAAATACATTGATTAATATATTCCCAGGTGCCTAAGGATATGGAGGCCTGGTGGCAATTATTGACTCAACAATGAGTAAAGTCGTATGCTAATTAAGACTCTCAAAATACTCCAAACTCTCTGGGCTGTTTATGGTTGAGAGGTAGTAAACAATCATGTACCTAGTGGCAGGAGTATGGATAATCCTGTCACACAAGCTAGTTTGCCAGCAGAGAGGTTTGACCTGAGACACCCTGGTCACACCCAGGGCAGGGAATTAGCAGCAATTATTGGCACAACAAATAAAAAATCCCTTCCCAATATAATTCCTAACCAACCCACTATACTAATAATTTCTAACATCCTAAAGGAATCTGCCTTTAGTAAGTCCAAAACATCTCATGCCTCTCACAGTTGGGGAGCTGTAAACAATCACATGTGGCCATATGAACCTATACAGGCAGGCTAAATAACCTTCAGAGGAGTTTGTAAGTTGAAACACTCTTGTCACGCCCAGGAATTTTTATTGACTTGGAGCTGCACATTTACTCCTTCTCCTAGAGAACCGGTGGGGAACAGGCCTCCATAAAGTCAGAGGTGTAGGTGAGAGCATAAAACAAACTCTGGTTTTGGGGGTAGATGTTCAGGAACAGGGGGTTTCCTGAGGCTTGATCACGCCTTTGTGTATGCCAAGCCTTCTTCCTCATGACCTTTGCCATGGGCGGAGTTCCTCACACTGGCTCCCAGCACTCTCTGACATAAATCACAGCAGGATCCTCTATGAGCCACCTCCTAGATTAATGGAAATAAAAGCAAAAATAAACAAATGGGACCTAATTAAATTTAAAAGCTTTTGCACAACAAAGGTAACTATAAGCAAGGTGAAAAGACAGCCTTAGGAATGGGAGAAAATAATATCAAAAAAAGCAACTGACAGATAATTAATCTCAAAAAATATACAAGCAGCTCCTGCAGCTCAATTCCAGAAAAATAAACGACCCAATCAAAAAATAAGCCAGAGAACTAAACAGACATTTCTCCAAAGAAGAAATACAAATGGCTCACAAACACATGAAAAGATGCTCAACATCACTCATTATCAGAGAAATGGAAATCAAAACCACAATGAGGTACCATTTCACACCAGTCAGAATGGCTGCTATCAAAAAGTCTACAAATAATAAATGCTGGAGAAGGTGTGGAGTAAAGAAACCCTCTTACACTGTTAGTGAGAATGCAAACTAGTACAGCCACTATGGAGAACAGTATGGAGATTCCTTAAAAACCTGGAAATAGAACTGCCTTATGACCCAACAATCACACTGCTGGGCATACACACTGAGGAAAGCAGAATTGAAAGAGACACGTGTACCCCATTGTTCATGGCAGCACTGTTTCCAATAGCCAAGACATGGAAGCAACCTACATATCCATCAGCAGATGAATGGGTAGGAAGGCTTTGGTACATATACACAATAGACTATTACTCAGCTATTAAAAATAATAGTGCTACAATGAAGATTGGGGTACACGTGTCTCTTTCAATTCTGGTTTCCTCGGTGTGTATGCCCAGCAGTGGGATTTCTGGGTGATAAGGCAGTTCTATTTCCAGTTTTTTAAGGAATCTCCATACTGTTCTCCATAGTGGTTGTTTCAATTTGACAATAATAAGTTTATGTTCTGTGCCAGCCAGCTCCTGCTCTTGTTTTGTCTGATTATATAAAGCTTCTGTTTTGTTTAATGCATAATAAATAATTTGTAATCTCTTTATGGTAATTCCAATAGATGTAAAGTGATATGTAAATCACTTGCATTAAAAAAAATCCTGCTGAATTTCACTCATGTCAATATATTTCTTTCAGTGTTTAATAACCGTTAATATTGAGTTCATATCTCTTTGATCTTTCTCTGTGGTAATATAAAGGCCTATATAAGGCATGCTTTGATTTGTGGATTCCTGTGACTGAATTCACAAGACACTAATGGCCTGGAGCCATTTTAAGCTACTTGCAATGTCCATTATAACATGTAGTGGTCTCAAGTTCATCTCCTTCATTTGAAATTTTTCTCATGTCTTAATCTATAGACTTCAGTGCAAAATTTGGAAGTTGATTTTATTTTTTGTTTTTATGGATACTCACAATTCCCTGTTCTCGTTCTATTTAGAGCTTATATCTTTGTTGTTGGTTGGGGGAGCTAGTGCTGGTGTTTGAAGTTTCTTTTTATCTAATAGATTGGAAATGCATTAAAGTGTGTATTTTATAAAATTTTTGCAGTTTCATAATAGAAGATTTTCTGAAGCTATTGATTCTTAGTACTTAATAATACACCCTTCATTATTTCTCCAGAAGGCCTCACAAGTTTTATACCAATAAGACTCTAAGTCTTTTGAAGGTAACCTATTTCAGTCTTGTATGAATTTCTTGAATAGACACATATATTGTTAATATTTATACATACAATCATGATGAAGAGCTACTATATATATGTGTATGTGTGTGTGTGTGTATATATATATATATATACATACACATGAATTTTATTAGATTTTAAGGTGTTACTTTTTACCATCACCATCAACACTCAAAGTAAAAACATTACAGATATCATTGCTTATAACTTTTCCCCAGTTTTTAGCAGCATAAAATGAATGATAAAATGAAAGCAGAGGAGAAATGAAGTAGTTGTACTTTAGTTGCAAATATGCCCAAATTCTTTGGAGAAGTAAAACTTGAGAAATAAATGGAAGTTTAAGGTAACTGGGATAATGGATGGAAAAATGCAATGATTCTGCCTACATATTTATATGTCTGGTTTCATTCAAAACCAAATGCAATTATATTAGTTTGTGT
>SJYB01006834.1:0-37318 GCA_006408585.1 Antidorcas marsupialis
CCTGGTGGGCTGCCGTCTACGGGGTTGCACAGAGTCAGACACGACTGAAGCGACTTAGCAGCATATTTCTATCCAAGCTCTCATCATTAGTTAGTTATACAAAAATTATGAGTGTAATCTCAATTATAATCTAAATCTGGTCAGAAATTACAGTTGAATTTTATTTCCTCAGCCTGAAGTTTCAACGGGAGGACTTATACTCCTACCCTCCTTATGAGAAGAGAGGAGATTTATCTAACGGGTGAGTTTGGGACAAGGAACTAAGAAGTGCTTGCTTGGTTCCAAATCACTTCTTTGAGAAGATGTTATGTGCCCACAGCGCCGTGAACTTGGGTCTGCCGTAGGCAGCCTGTGTCTGGGATGGGGGTCAAGCATTTGCTTCCTCCTCTTAGGCCTGCATGGGGAAGTGTCTGACTTGGGATGAAGTTTTCAGAGGCCCGCTGTGACTGCACAGTTAAAGCACGTCCTCCAGTTTCACAACTCTCAATTACTAAGACCCAATGTAGCCGCAGTGCTGTTGAAGAAACTTTAGATTGCTCTTCTATGATGGCAAGAAGTCAAATGAGAAAACTGGTTGAGACTACATTGAACAAGGGCTTGTCTCTGCATCACCAACATCACTAAAACACTATTAAAATGATAAACCCTTGTGCACGGACTGGAATGGATATTCTAACCACAATGATTACACAATGAAAACTGGTTGCAATTTCAAGACTCCCCATCATTGCTGTCTTAGATACCATTTATCCAGATGATGTGAAGACAGAGATAAAGTGAGCTTCATTTATAATTTTTAAATTGTTTGCATTAACTACAAATTTAGAAACATTCTACAACTGCTCAGCAAGAGCAAGATAGTTTTAGAAATTTAAATCAAAATTTTATGAGTAAAATAGCAATTAAAGACATACTCTTGTACAAGAAAATAACAAAAAATGTTAACCTAAAACCAGAAATTAATCTTCTGATTTTAGTTTTGCAAATTTGTTTAATTCATAAAAAGGATTTATCTAGGATTCTTTCAAATAAAAACACATCCATATGTGGCTAGTGTTTAGATGCCAGTGATTCACTTATGCTTGCTGCTGCTAAGTCACTTCAGTGCGATCCCATAGATGGCAGCCCACCAGGGTCCTCCATCCCTGGGATTCTCCAAGAACACTGGAGTGGGCTGCCATTTCCTTCTCCAATGAATGAAAGTGAAAAATGAAAGTGAAGTCGCTCAGTCATGACCGACTCTTTGCGACCCCATGGACTGTAGCCTACCAGGCTCCTCTGTCCATAGGATTTTCCTGGCAAGAGTATTGGAGTGGGTTGCCATTGTCACTTATGCTTAGGGGTAGATAAACTGTGGTGGGTGCAGCAAAGTTTGGAAATGATTATGAACCACTGCCAAAGTGAAATCAATTAGAAAGTAAGTCAAACATCTTAAAGTATACTTTCAGTTACTAGGCAATAAGATTTCCTTTCTAAAGTAGAATTTCAATGCAGTTTTTCAAGAAATTTAAAAAGTATCTGTTAAAAATAAGAGATCTAAGACAAAAAAAATCATTAAATGTCTCCTTGATTAGCACAGTTAATGACAGCTATTACTTAGTGTGCACAAGTCAAATAAACAACTCAGAAGTTCACCAAATTAAAAATAAGGATCATTCATATCAGGAATCTGAAACCCCATGAACAAATGATAATAGAACTAACCTCAATCAAGTAAGTCTCCATGCTGTTATTTGAAGGGCATGGAATTGAGGTAGAAAACCCTACGTTTGCTCTTGGAGTAAGATTTCCCTTGGGCACTAAAGGATTATTGAAATTTTCAACACAAGGGGGCTCCAGGACTGGCCTCGTGCTAAGAGGGCTGAGTAAAGATCTGTTCTGCTCTTTCTTAAGTTTGGTGCTGATCACTGCCAGCTTCTCATGAGTCCTGGGGAAGATGGAAAACACCATCTTTACTCATGTTTCCTTAAATTATCTGCATTTTTAAAGTCACCATATAGTAAATGGAATTCCCAATAAACTGTTTGAACACTGAAAACACAGAGCAGACCTCCTGTAAACAATGATAGTTGTAACCTTGCTCTAAAGAAGTACACACGTGTCTAGGGCTCCTCATGTAACAAGTCATAGTTGGGAGAGGAGAGAAAGGGCATCAGAGAGAAAGGGAGGTGGCTTTACAGTGACACCTGCTGCCCTCTGGGACACACCTGCCTTGAGGAAACAGTTCAGGGATGAAGGAACATCCCATCCCACAAAGCCACTTTCAAGCATTTGCTTTCACCACTCTTGTATACACATTTAACTCATGACCTCAGAGAAATTATGCTTTTGGCTCTGAGGCATCACCTAGAGCCACAATCCCAAGGGAGGATGAGAAAGTCAAAGGGTGAGGCTGAAATAGCTAAAACAGCTGCAGGATCAATTATAAGAATCTCCTGCTTTTCCAAAGTTCACTTCATGTTACTTCACTTCTACGAAGTTTTTGATGATCGAGGAAAAAATAATATCTGGAAACAATTTCTGGTCACATTTTAAAAGCCAAAACCCTAAATAGTGTTCAGCATAGGTTTTACAATGAGAGGCATCGTGCTCCCCAAGCAGGGAGACTGGCCCCACTGCGCTCCTTCCCCAGAAGCCACACCCCATATCTCAGTATCAAGTCGCCACAGTCCTGAACCCAGTCAGGGAGCAATGTGCTTCACTGGTGAGCATTCATTTTATGTATCGACCAGCAGAATGTGTCCTCAGGATCCTGCTTCTTGGCTCTGGCCTCCCCTGAGGCCACGGGGCGGGTACCTGGGATACCCTTTGTAAATCAAGAGGACCCCACTGAAACTCGAGAAAAACCAGGAGCTTCTCCATTGTAGGGAGGTGAGGCCCTTGTCCGCTGCGGTGGCTCAGGGGAAATCACCCCTTCCCTCTTGAACCTCGGAAGGTTCCTTCACATCCTTGCTGTGACCCACAAAGATCCCCAACCAACACGTCCCCACTCGAGAGGAACTCTGAGGGTCCCACTGCCACTCAAGAGGATCCCCTGCTCAGCTCCAGATGAGGGAGCTGCTCCATTGGAAAAGGATTCCCGGGGCTCCCCTCACATCCCAAGAGGAGGCACTCACCCCAGGAAAGTTGGGAGAAACTCCAGGGGTCGTGGCACCATTCCCCCAAACCCCCAAATACCACAGTCCACTCCAGTGCACCTGAGTGCCCTGCACTACCTCAACTGTCACCCCTAGGATTCACTCATGCCACACTGGCATGTGTGACATCCCAGTGGAACCTCGAGGGCAAGCCACAGATTCCTGTGTCCACTCGACGGGGAGTCTGATACTGCTGCTGAAGCTCGGGAGAAAAGCGGCCGTGCACATCTCCAGGCGAGACGAGGCCTGACTCCCCTGTGGAGGTTCCAAGGGAACACCAAGACCCATGTCAGCATGGGCGAGGAAAGCTCAGGCTCCAGCCTCAGCTCCAGACAAGGACTGAGGACTCGGTGTCAACTGGGGAGGAATCCCCTGAGGCCTCTTGCAACTCGCACAGAGAAGGGCCTCTCCAGAGGCCACAGGGGCGGGTCTCTGGGGTCCCTGTCATAACTCGAGAGGACTCTACCGCAACTCGAGGAAAACCAGGAGCTTTTCCCCAGCAGGCAGGTTGAGGCCCTTGTCCGCTGTAGCATCTCAGGGGAAATCACCCTTTCCCTATTGAACCTTGAAAGGCTTCTTCACACCCTTGCTTTGACCCACAAACTTCCCTGACCCACCCTTCCCCACTCGAGAGGAACACCAAGGTTCCCGAAGCAACTCAAGAGGAGCCCCGTTTTCCACTGCTCAGCTCCAGATGAGGGTCTCTTTCCTTGCTTTGTCAGAAAAGGTTTCTCAGTGCTCCCCTCGCATCCCAAGGGGAGGTGATCGCACCAGGAGAGTTGGGAGGAACTGCAGGGGATGTGCCACCATTCCCAAGACCCCCAAATGCCTCGTCCACTCCAGATGAACATGATTGCTCTGCATTGCCTCGACTGTCACACCGAGTATGGACTCACGCCACGCTGGCATGGGTGACAGCCCTGTGGCACCTCGAGGGCAAGCCACAGATCCCTCTGTTGGCTCGATGGGGAGCCTGACACTGCTGCTGCAGCTCGGGAGGAAAGTGGCCGTGCACGTCTCCATGTGAGACGAGGCCTGACTCCCCTGTGGAGGCTCCAGAGGAACACCAAGACGCATGTCAGCACGTGGAGGAAATCTCAGGCTCAGACTCAGCTCCAGACGCGGACTGAGGACCCAGCGCTGACTGGGGAGAAATCCCCAGAGGCCCCTCCCAACTTGCACAGAGATGGCCTCTCCTGAGGCCACAGGGTCAGGTCCCTGGGGTCCCCATTGTAACTCGAGAGGACCCCCACCGCAACTCGAGAAAAATCAGAAGCTTCTCCCCTGCAGGTGGAGTGAGGCCCTTGTCTGCCACAGTGTCTTAAGGGAAATCACCCCTTTCCTCTTGGACCTCAAAAGCCTCCTTTACACCCTTGCTGCAACCCATGAAGTTCCCCGACCCACCCATCCCCACTCGACTGGAACACCGAGGGTCTCGTCACGACTCAGGAGGAGCCCCTTTTCCCCTGCTCAGCTCCAGATGAGGGTCCCTTTCACTGCTACGTCGGGAATGGATTCCCTTCGATCCCCTCACATCCCAAGAGGAGGCGCTCGCCCCAGGAGACTTGGGAGGAACTCCAGGTGCCGTGCCACCATTTCCCAAGACCCCCAAATGCCTCAGTTCAATCCACCCCAGATGAACCTGATTGCCCTGCACTGCCTCAACTGTCACCCCGAGGATTGACTCACGCCATGCTGGTACATGTGTCAGCCCTTAGGCACCTGACAGCTAGCTACAGATCCCTGTTTCCGCTTCATGGGGAGCCTGCCACTGATGCTGCAGCTCGGGAGGAAGCGGCTGTGCATGTCTACAAGCAAGACGAGGCCTGACTCTCCTGTGTAGGCTCCAGGGGAGGCCCAAGGCCCATGTCAGCACAGGCAAGGAAAGCTCAGCTCCGGCCCCAGTTCCAGATGAGGACTGAGGACCCGGCATCGACTGGGGAGGAATCCCTGGAGGTTCCTTGCAACTCGCACAAACAGTATCCTCTCCTGAGACAACAGTGTTGGGTCCCTGGTGTCCCCATCATAACTCAAGAGGACAATGACACAACTCGAGAAAAAGGAGGAGCTTCTCCCTTGCAGGCGGGGTGAGGCCCTTTTCCTCTGCGGCATCTAGGGGGATATCACCCTTTCCCTCTTGGACCTCAAAAGGCTCCTTCACACCCATGCTGGGACCCATGAATTTTCCCGACCCACCCATCCCCATTCAAGAGGAACAGCGAGGTTCCCGTTGCGACTCAAGAGGAGCCCCATTTTCCCTGCTCAGCTCCAGATGAGGGTCCCTTTCCCTGCTCCATCGAGAAAGAATTCCCTGCACTCCCCTCGCATCCCAAGAGGAGGCGCTCACCCCAGGAGAGTCAGACCCAGAAAGTCCTCTTGAGTGGAACACCGATGCTTGCCCTCGAGGTGCCACAGGGCTACACACGTGCCTGCATGGCGTGAGTCAATCCTCGGGGTGACAGTTGAGGCAGTGCAGAGCAATCAGGTTAATCTAGAGTGGACTGAGGCATTTGGGGGTCTTGGGGAATGGTGGCACGACCCATGGAGTTCCTCCCAACTCTCCTGGGCGAGTGTCTCATCTTGGGATGTGACGGGAGCGCCGGGAATCCTTTCCCGACAAAGCAGGGAAAGGGACCTTCATCTGGAGCTGAACACAGGAAAACAGGGCTCCTCTTGATTCACGATGGGTCCCTCAGTGTTCCTCTGGAGTGGGGACGGGTGGGATGGTTAACTTCGTGGTTCGCAACAAGGGTGTGAAGGAGCTTTTAGAGATCCAAGAGGGAAGGGGTGATTTCCCCCTAGACGCCGCAGTGGACAAGGGCCTCACCTCACCTGCAGGGGAGAAGCTCCTGGTTTTTCTCGAGTTGCCACGGGGTACTCTCGAGTTAGGAAGGGAACCCCAGGAACCCTCCCCTGTGGCCTCAAAGAGAATAGTCTCTGTGCGAGTTGTGAGGGGCTTCTGGGGATTCCTACCCAGTCGGCGCCAGTTCCTCAGTCCTCATCTGGAGATGAGGTAGGAGCCTGAGCTTTCCTCGCCCAAGCTGACATGGGTCTTGGGGTTCCCCTGGAGCCTCCACAGGGGAGTCAGGCCTCATCTCGCATGGAGACGTGCATGGCCACTTTCCTCCTGAGGTGCATCAGCAGTGTCAGGCTTCTGGTCGAGCGGACTCAGGGATCTGTGGCTTGCCCTTGAGGTGCCACAGGGCTGTCACACGTGCCAGTGTGGTGTGAGTTGATCCTCGGGGTGACAGTGGAAGCAGTGCAGGGCCATCAGGTTCATCTTTAGTGGCCAGAGGCATTTTGGGGACATGGGGAATGGCGGCAGGACCTCTGGAGTTCCTCCGGACTCTTCTGGGGCTAGCATTTCCACTTGGGATTCGAGGGGAGCGTTGAGAATCACTTCCTGACAGAGCAGGTAAAGAGACCCTCATCTGGAACTGAGCAGGGGAAAACGGGGCTCCTCTTGAGTCACGGGGGGACCCTCAGTGTTCCTCTCGAGTGGGGACGGGTGGGTCAAAGAACTTCGTGGGTCGCAGCAAGGATTTGAAGGAGCCTTTTGAGGTCCACAAGGGAAGGGGTGATTTCCCCCTAGATGCCGGAGCGGACAATGGCCTCACTCCGCCCGCAGGGGAGAAGCTCCTGTTTGTTCTCGAGTTGTGGCAGGGTCCTCTAGAGTTATGATGGGGACCCCAGGGATCCGTCCTTGTAGCCTCAGGAGAAGCCAGTCTCCGTGCAAGTTGCGAGGGGCCTCTGGAGATTCCTCCCCAGTTGGCGCCATGTCCTCAGTCCTCGTCTGGAGCTGAGGCTGGAGCCTGAGCTTTCATCGCCCATGAAGACATGTATCTGGGGTTTCCCCTGGAGCCTCAACAGGGCAGCAGGCCTCATCTCACATGGAGACATGCATGGCCCCTTGCCTCCTGAGCTGCAACAGCAGGGTCAGTCTCCCCGTCGATCGGACACAGGGATCTGTGGCTTGCTTTCAAGGTGCCACAGGGCTGTCACACATGCCAGTGAGGTGTGAGTTGATCCTCGGGGTGACAGTCGTGGCAGTTCAGGGCAATCAGGTAACTCTGGAGTGGACTGAGGCATTTGGGGATCTTGGGGAATGGTGGCAAGACCCCTGGAGTTCCTTGTGACTTTCCTGGTTGAGTGCCTCCTCTTGGGGTGCGAGGGGAGCACCGGGAAACCTTTCCTGACAGAGACCCTAATCTGGAGCTGAGCAGTGGAAATGGGGCTCCTCATTAGTCGAGAGGGACCCTCGGTGTTCCTCTCTAGTGGGGACGGGTTGGTTGGGAACTTCATGGGTCAGAATAAGGGTGTGAAGGAGCCTTTTGAGGTCCAAGAGGGAAGGGGTGATTTCCCCCAAAACGCCACAGTGGACATGGCCTCACCCCGCATGCAGGGAAAAATTTCCACGGTTTTCTAGAGTTGCTGTTGGGTCCTCTCGAGTTACAATGGGGACCACAGTGACCCACCCCCATGGCATCAGGGGAGGCCAGTCTCCGTGCGAGTTGCGACTGGCCTCTGTGGATTCCTGTCCAGTTGGTGCTGGGTCCTCAGTCCTCGTCTGGAGCTGAGGTCGGAGCCTGAGCTTTCCTCGCTTGTGCTGACATGAGTCTTCAGGTTCCCCTGGAGCCTCCACAAGAGAGTCAGGCCTTGTCTTGCGTGGAGACGTGCACAGCCGCTTTCCTCCTGAGCTGCAGCACCTGTGTCAGTCTCCCAGTTGAGCGGACTCAGGGATCTTTGGCTTGTTCTCGAGGTGCTTCAGTTGTGTAACACATGCGAGCTTGGCATGAGTCAATCCTCGGGGTGACAGTCGAGGCAGTGCAGGGCAATCAGGTTCATCTGGAGTGGACTGAGGCATTTGGGGGTCCTGGAGATTGGTGGCACAAACACTGGAGTTCCTCCACTCTCCTGCGGCGAGCGCCTCCTCTTGGGATGCGAGGGGAGCACCGGGAATCCTTTCCCGACGGAGCAGGGAAAGGGACCCTCATCTAGAGCTGAGCAGGGGAAAACGGGGCTCCTCTTGAGTCGCAGGGGGACCCTCGGTGTTCCTCTTGAGTGGGGACGGGTGGTTCGGGGAACTTTGTGGGTCACAGCAAGGGGGGGGAAGCAGTCTTTCAAGGTAAAAGAGAAAAGGGGTGATTTCCCCCAAGATGCAGCAGCAGACAAGGGCCTCACCCTGCCTGCGGGGGAGAAGCTCCTGGTTTTCCTCGAGTTGCGGAGGAGTCCTCTCTGAGTCACGAAGGGGACCCCAGGGACCCGCCCCTGTGGCCTCAGGCGAGGCTAGTCTCCGTGGGAGTTGTGAGGGGCCTCTGGGGATTCCTCCCCAGTTGGCGCTGGGTCCTCAGTCCCTGTCCAGAGATGAGACCGGAGCCTGAGCTTTCTTCACAAGTGCTGATATGGGTCTTGGGGTTCTCCTGGAAGCTCCACAGGGTAGTCAGGCCTCGTCTCGTGTGGAGACGTGCATGGCCGCTTTCCTCCCAAGCTGCAGCAACAGGGTCAGGCTCCCCGTCGAGAGGACAGAGGGATGTTTTGCTTGCCCTCGAGGTGCCACAGGGCTGTCACATGTGCCAGCGTGGCCTGAGTCCATTCTCGAGGTGACAGTCGAGGAACAAATTAAGAAATGTATAGAACCTATGGGAGCTTTGCAATTAGGTCTCCCTTCTCCTGCTTTGATTCCACAAAATTGGTCTTTGATGATTTTAGATTTGAAAGACTGCTTTTAAAAATATTCCTTTGCAAATAAAGGAATGAAATAAATTAGCTTTTACTATTCCAGTATATAATCATGGGCAGCCCATAAAACATTATCAATGGACAGTGTTGCCTCAAGAAATGATTAATAGCCCTACACTTTGTCAGGAATTTGTTGATCGTGCTCTTATCACTGTGAGGCAACAATTTTCTAATTGTCTTCTCTATCATTATATGGATGATCTTTTATTGGCTGCTCTTAGTAAAGAGGAGTGGGATAAATTTTTTATTCGTGTGAAAAAATCTTTAAGTGATTTTAATCTTCAAATTGCTCCTGAAAAAAATTCAAACTAAATTTCCTATTTCATATTTAGGTGCTATTTTGAAATGACAAAATATAAAACCTCAAAAAGTCCAAATTAGATGAAATAATTTGAAAACTCTTAATGATTTTCACAAGCTTTTGGGTGATATTAACTGGTTATGTCCCATGTTGGGGATCCCTACACATCAATTGCATCATTTATTTTCTACCCTGGAGGGTGATGCTGCTCTTAATAGTCCTCAATCTCTTACTTCTCAAGCAATAGAGAAATTACACTTTGTAGAACAATGGTTGAATTAAGGATTTATTACTTATCTCCAACAAGATCAACCTATATATTCTATGGTGTTCCATACTCCTTATTCTCCTACTGGAGTTATTGCTGAGTTTTCAGGATTGATTGAGTGGGTATTTTTACCCAATAATTATACAAAAAAGCTTACTACTTATACAGACAGAACTGCTTTCCTCATTCTGAAAGGTCGAGGCCATATTACCCAGTTAATTGGAAGTGACCTTCAAACAATCATTACTCAACTTACTTCCACCCAAATTTCAAATTGCTTACAGTTTAATGAAAATTGGCAGATAGCTCCTGCATCTTATTCAGGGACTTTTTCTAATCATTATCCTCAATCTAAATTGATAGATTTTCTTTGACACACAGCAATAATCTGTAAATCTCCCATATCTAATATTCCAGTTAAAGAAAAAAACTATTTTTACAGATGCCAATAAAAATACTGCTGGCTATTGGATCAATACTGCTTCTAAAGTTGTTACACATTCCTTTTCTTCCATGCAGTCTGCAGAACTTTGGGCCATTTGTCTGGCACTACAGGATTTTTTTGATGTTCCTATTAATATTGTTTCTGATTCTAAATATGCAGTCTTTTCATGTATTTATCTTCCTGAAACCACTCTACCATTAACTTTAAGAACTAATATTGATAAATTATTTTTTCAGGTTCAACAATTATTAATCAGGCGACTAAACCCTGTCTGTTTTACTCATATTCGAGCTCATTCTTCTCTCCCTGGACCATTATCTCAAAGAAATACAAATATAGTTGCCTTACTTTATCCTTTACAGTCTGCAACACAAGAACATTGCTTACATCATACTAATTCTAAAAGATTACAAAAAACTTATTCGTTAACACCAAAACAAGCTCAACACATTGTTCGTTCTTGTTCCATATGTGCACCATTTGTTTTGTCCTTTGCCCCTCCTGGAGTAAATCCTAAAAGATTACAATCTAACCAAATCTGGCAAATGGATGTTGTTTTTATTTCCTCATTCAGTAAACAAAAATATGTTCATCATACTATAGATATTTATTCTCACTTTCAGTGGGCTACTACTTTAAGTTCAGAAAAGGCTGACTCCGTTATTACTCATTTAATATTTTGTTTTGCTATATGGGCATACCTATAGAATTAAAAACTGATAATGCCCCACGTTGGGTACCAGATGCTAGCCACGGAATGAAACACCAACATGGCCAAGTGGTTTGAATCTTTTTCTTTATTCTTCTTATTCTCCTGCTGTTTGCAGTTGCCTTATTTTATATCTTTTTCGCAACAATTTACAGGGCAAGTTGCCAAACACTATGATTCAAGGTCTATACAGTGCACAGGCGCGGGGAGAGATAACCTTTACCTTAACTAATTTACTGCAGCTAAGACTTTGTTTTGGGGAACTTTCTTATCAACTTAGAATCCATTTTGACCCTGAGTCCGTTCCTTTTTGAAGGATCAGAGAAACATCCTTGTATGCAAGAAATGATCTATTCCACGGGGTCAAAGGATTCTTGGCTGAAGATCTCGTTTGCAAGAATATTCAGCCCTGACTGGAAGCCTTGTTTGCAAGAGTCTTTCCAGCCTCCCTTATACTTTGTTCCCAATGTGAACCAGATTGCCCTGCACTGCCTCGACTGTCACCCCTAAGATCGACTCACGCCATGCTGGCACATGTGACAGCCCTGTGGCACCTCATGGGCAAACCACAGATCCCTGGTTCTGCTCAAAGGGGAACAGACACTGCTGCTGCAGCTTGGGAGGAGAGCGGACGTGCACGTCTCCAGGATAGATGAGGCCCAGCTCCCCTGTGGAGGCTCCAGGGGAACCCCAAGACCTATGTCAGCACCGTTGAAGAAAGCTCAGGCACCGGCCTAAGCTCCAGACGAGGACTGAGGACCCTGCGACGATGGGAAAGGAATCCCCCAAGGCCCTTCGCAACTCGAAAGGAGACTGGCCTCTCCTGAGGCCACAGCGGTGGGTCACTGGAGTCACCATTGTAACAGGAGAGGACTCCATAGCAATTCGAGAAAAACCAGGAACTAATCCCCTGCAGGCGGGGTGAGGCCCTTGTCCACTCCAGTGTCTCGGGGGAAATCACCCCTTTCTTCTTGGACCTCAAAAGGCTCATTCACACCCTTGCTGTTACCCACGAAGTGCCCCGACACACCTGTGCCCACTCGAGAGGAACACCGAGGGTCCTGCCACGACTCAAGAGGAGCCCCATTTTCATCTGCTCAGCTGCAGATGTGGGTTTCTTTCCCTACTCCGTCAAGAAAGGATTCCCGGCATCCAACGTATCCCAAGAGGAGGTGCTCACACCAGAAGAGTAGCGAGGAACACCAGGGGTCGTGCCACCATTTCCCAAGACCGCCAAATGCCACTTCCACTCCAGAAGAAACTGCCTGTCTTGCACTGCCTCGACTGTCAACCTGAAGATTGACTCATGCCACGCTGCCACGTATGACATCCCTGGGGTATCTCGAGGGCAAGTCACAGATCCCTGTGTTCACTCAGCGGGGAGCCTGACACTGCTGCTGTAGCTCGGGAGGAGAGCTGCCATGCAGATCTCCAAGCGAGATGAGGCCTGACTCCCCTGTAGGGGCTCCAGGGGAAACCCAAGAGCAGGGGAAACCCATGTCAGCATGGGTGATGAAAGCTCAGGCTCCAGCCTCAGCTCCAGAAGAGACCTGAGGACCAGGCGCCGACTGTGGAGGAATCCCCAAAGGCCCCTCTCAATTCTCACGGAGACTGGCCTCTCTGGAGGCCACAGGGGCAGGTCCCAGAAGTCCCTGTCGTAAGTCGAGAGGACCCCACCACAACTCGAAAAAACCTAGGAGCTTCATGCCTGTAGGTGGGGTGAGGCCCTTGTCCATTGTGGCCTCTCGGGGGAAATCAACCCTTCCTTCTTGGACCTCGAAAGGCTTATTCACACCCTTGCTGTGACTCAAGAAGAGCCCCGTTTTCCCCTGCACTGCTACAGGTGAAAGTCCCTTTCTATGCTCCATCGGGAAAGGATTCCTGGCACTCTCTTCGCATCCCAAGAGGAGGTGCTCGCACCAGAAGTGTCAGGAGGAACACCAGGGGTTGTGCCACCATTCCCCAAGACCCCCAAATGCCTCGTCCACTCCAGATGAGCCAGACTGCCCTGCACTGCCTCGTCTGTCACCCCGATGATTGACTCACGCCACGATGGCATGTGTGACAGCCCTGGGGTACCTCAAAAGCAAGCCACAGGTACCTGTGTCCGCTCAACGGGGAGCCTGACACTGCTTCTGTAGCTCGTGAGGAAAGCGACTGTGCACGTCTCCATGGGAGACGAGGCCTGACTCCCCTGTGAGGGCTCCAGGAGAACCCCAAGACCCATGTTAGCACGGGCGAGGAAAGCTCAGGCTCCGGCCTCAGTTCCAGACGAGGACTGAGGACCCTGCGCTGACTGGAAGAAGGAATCCCCAGATGCCCCTCGCAACTCACAAGGAGAATGGCCTCTCCTGAGGCTACAGGAGCGGGTCCCTGGGGTCCCCATCATAACTCGAGAGGACACCACTGCAACTCGAGAAAAACCAGGAGCTTCTCCCCAGCAGGTGGGTTGAGGCGCTTGTCCGCTGTGGCGTCTCGAGGGAAATCAACCCTTGCCTCTTTGACCTCAAACAGTTCCTTCACACCCTTACTGTGACCCACGAAGTGCCCCGACCCACCCATGCCTACTCGAAAGGAATACCGAGGGTCCCGCCACAACTCAAAAGGAACCTCGTTTTGCCCTGCTCAGCTCCAGATTAGGGTCCCTATCCCTGCTCCCTCGGGAAAGATTTCCTGGTGCTCCTCTCCCATCCCAAGAGGAGGCGCTCACACCAGGAGAATTGGGAGGAACACCCTGGGTTGTGCCACCATTCCCCAAGAGCACCAAATGCCTTGTCCACTCCAGATGAAACCTACTGCCCTGCACTGCCTCGACTGTTTTCCGAGTATTGACTCACACCACGCTGGCACATGTGACAGCCCTGGGGTACCTTGAGGGCAAGCAACAGATCCCTGCAACTGATACTGCTTGACCCTGCTGCTGCAGCTCAGGAGGAAAGCAGCTGTGCACGTCTTCATGCGAGACGAGGCCTGACTCACCTGTGGGGGTTCTAGGGGAACCCCCAAACCCATGTCAGCACGGGCAAGGAAAGCTCAGGCTCCGGCCAAAACTTCAGATGAGGACAGAGGACCCAGAGCTGACTGGAGGAATCCTCAAAGGCCCCTCGCAACTCGCACAAAGACTGGCCTCTCCTGAGGCCACATGGCCCGGTCCCTGGGGTCCCCATCGTAACTCGAGAGGACCTTGCCACAACTCGAGAAAAACCAGGAGCTTCATCCCTGCAAGAAGGGTAAGGCCCTTGGCCGCTGTGGCGTCTCGGGGGAAATCACCACTTCCTCTTGGACATCGAAAGGCTCATTCACACTCTTGCTGTGACCCACGAAGTTACCCGACCCACTCGTCCCCACTTGAGAGGGACACAGAGTGTCCCACCGCTACTCAAGAGGAGCCCCATTTTCCCTGGCTCAGCTGCACATAAGGGTCCCTTTCTCTGCCCCGTCAGGAAAGGTTTCCCCGCGTCCCCTTGCATCCCAAGAAGAGGCGCTCGCAACAGGAAAGTAGGGAGGAACACCAGAGGTCGTGCCACCATTCCCCAAGACCCCCAAATGCCTCTTCCACTTCAGATAAAACTAATTGCCTTGCACTGCCTTGACTGTCACCCCAAGGATTGACTCACGCCAAGTTGGCACGTGTGACAGCCCCGGGGTACCTTGAGGGCAAGCCACAGATCCCTGTGTCCACTCGACGGGGAGCCTGACACTGCTGCTGTAGCTCAGGAGAAAAGCTGCCATGCACGTCTCCACGTGAGACGAGGTCTGACTCCCCTGTGGGGGCTCTAGGGGTACCCCAAGACACATGTCAGCATGGGCAAGGAAAACTCAGGCTCTGGCCTCAGCTCCAGACGAGGACTGAGGACCCAGTGCCAACAGGGGAGGAATCCCCAGAGGCCCCTCGCAATTCGCACGGAGAATGGCCTCTCCTGAGGCCAGAAGGGTGAGTTCCTGGGGTCCCCATCGTAACCTGAGAGGACCCCACTACAACTCGAGAAAAACCAGGAGCTTCTCCCCTGCAGGCGGAGTGAGGCCGTTGTTTGCTGCAGCTTCTCGGGGGAAATTACTCTGTCCCTCTTGGACCTTGAAAGGCTCCTTCACACCCTTGCTGTGACCCACGTTGTTTCCCGACCCACCCGTCCCCAATTGAGAGGAACATCGAAGGTCCCACCATGACTCAAGAGGAGCCCCGTTTTCCCATGCCTAGCTCCAGATGAGGGTCCCTTTCCCTGCTCAGTCGGGAAAGGATTCCCGGTGTTCCCCTCACATCCCTAGAGGAGTTGCTTGCAACAGGATATTCGAAGAACACCAGGGGTCGTGCCACCATTCCCCAAGACCCCAAATGCCTCTTCCACTCCAGATGAACCTGACTGCCCTTCACTGCCTCGACTGTCACCCCGAGGATTGACTCACGCCACGCTGGAATGTGTGACATCCCAGGGGTACCTCAAGGGCTAGCCACAGATCCCTGTGTCTGGTCGACGGGGAGCCTGACAATGGTGCAGGTGCTTGGGAGGAAAGCGGCCGTGCATGTCTCCATGTGATTCGAGGCCTGACTCCACTGTGGGGGCTCCAGGGGAACCCAAAGACCCGTGTCAGCATGGGCAAGCAAAGCTCAGGCTCCGGCCTCAACTCCAGACGAGGACTGAGGACCTGGTACCGACTGGGGAGGAATCCCCAGAGGCCTCTCTCAACTCCCAGGAACACTGGTCTCTCCTGAGGCCACAGGGGCAGATCCCTGGGGTCCCCGTCTTAACTCGAGAGGACCCTGCCACAATGGAGAAAAACCAGGAGCTTCACCCCTGCAGGCGGGGTGAGACTCTTGTCTGCTGCAGCGTTTCGGGGAAAATCACTCCTTCCTTCTTGGACCTCGAAAGGCTCCTTCACACCCTTGCTGTGACCCAGGAAGTTCCCCAACCCAACATACTCACTACAGAGTAACACTGAGGGTCCTGTCATGACACAAGAGGAGCCCCTTTTTCCCTTGCTCAGCTCCAGATGAGGGTCTTTTCCCCTGCACCATCGAGAATGGATTCCCGGTGCTCCCCTCGAATCCCAAGAGGAGGTGCTCGCACCAGGAGAGTCAGGAGGAACACCAGGGATCGTGCCACCATTCCCCAAGAACCACAAATGCCTCGTCCACTCCAGAAGAACCTGACTGCCTTGCACTGCCTCGACTGTCACCCCGAGAATCGAATCATACCACGCTGGCACATGTGACAGCTATGAGGTACCATGAGGGCAAGCCACAGATCCCTTTGTCCGCTCGATGGGCAGCCTGACACTGCAGCTGCAACTCGGGAGGAACAAGGCCGTGCATGTCTACATGTGAGATGAGGCCTGACTCCCCTATGGGGGCTCCAGGGGAACCCCAAGTCCCATGTCAGCACAGGCGTGGAAAGCTCAGGCTCCGGCCTCAGATTTAGATGAAGACTGAGGACCCGGCGATGACTGAGAAGGAATCCCCAGAGGCACTTCACAACTCGCAAGGAGACTGGCCACTCCTGAGGCCACACAGGCCAGTCTCTGGTCCCCATCGAATCTCGAGAGGACCCCGCCGCAACTCGAGAAAAATCAGGAGCTTCTCCTCTGCAGGTGGGGTGAGGCCCATGTCCGCTGCGGTGTCTCGGGGGAAATCAGCCCTTCTCTCTTGGACCTCAAAAGACTCCTTCACACCCTTGCTGTGACCTACGCCGTTCCCTGACCCACCTGTACCAACTCGAGAGGAACACAGAGGTTCCCACCGCAACTCAAGAGGAGCCCTATTTCCCCTGCTCAGCTCCAGATGCGGGTCCCTTTCCCTGCTCCGTCGGGAATGGATTCCTGGCACTCTCCTCGCATCCCAAGAGGAAGCGCTCGAACTAGGAGAATCAGGAGGAACACCAGGGTTCGTGCCATCATTCTCCAAGACCCCCATATGCCTCGTCCAATCCAGATGAACCTGACTGCCCTGCACTGTCTCGACTGTCACCCCAATGATCGACTCACGCCACACTGGCATGTGTGAAAGTCCTGGGGTACCACAAAGGCAAGTCATAGATCCCTGTTTCTGCTCGATGGGGAACCTGACACTGCTGCTGAAGATCGGAAGGAAATCGGCTGTGCAGGTCTCCCCGTGAGACGAGGCCTGATTCCCCTTTTGTGGCTCCAGGGAAAGCCCAAGACCCATGTCAGCACAGACTAGGAACTCAGGCTCCAGCCTCAACTCCAGACGAAGACTGGGACAAGGTGACGACTGTGGAGGATCCCCAGAGGCCCCTCGCAACTTGCACGGAGGCTGGCCTCTCCTAAGGCCACAGGGGTGTGTCCTTTGGGTCCCCATCATAACTCGAGAGGACCACGCACTAACTCGAGAAAAACCAGGAGCTTCTCCCCTACAGGCGGGGTGAGGCCCTTGTCCGCTGCGACGTCCTGGGGGAAATCACCCCTTCCCTCTTGGAACTCAAAAGGCTACCTCCCACCCTTGCTGTGACCCACGAAGTTCCCTGACCCACCCGTCCCCACTCTGGAGAAACCCCGAGGGTTGTGTCTCAACTCACGGGGAGCCCCGTTTTCCCCTGCTCAGATCCATATGAGGGTCCTTTTCCCTGCCCCCTCGGGAAAGGATTCCCGGTGCTCCCCTCACATGCCAAGAGGATGAGCTCTCCCATGGAGAGTCAGGAGGAACACCAGGGGTCATGCCACCATTCCCCAAGACCCTGAAATGCCTCAGTCCACTCCAGATGAACCTGACTGGCCTGCAAGGCCTCAACTGTCACCTCGAGGATGGACTCAGGCCACGCTGGCAGGTGTGACAACCCTGTGGCACCTCTAGGGCAGGCCACAGATCCATGTGTCCGATAGACGGGGAGCCTGAAACTATTGCTGCAGCTCGGGAGAAAAGCGGCCGTGCAGGTCTCCATGCGAGAGAAGGCCTGACTCCCCTGTGAGGGCTCCAAAGGAACACCAAGACGCATGTCAGCACGGGTGAGGAAAGCTCAGGCTCCAGCCTCATCTCCAGACTAGGAATGAAAACCCGGCGCTGACTGTGGAGGAATACCCAGAAGCCCCTTGCAACTCGAACGGAGACTGGCCTCTCCTGAGGCCACAGGGGCGTGTCCTTCGGGTCCCCATCATAACTCGAGAGGACCACGCACTAACTAGAGAAAAACCAGGAGCTTCTCCCCTGCAGGCAAGGTGAGGCCCTTGTCCACTGTGGTGTCTCGGGGGAAATCACCCCTTCCCTCTTGGAGCTCAGAAGGCTACATCACACCTTTGCTGTGACCCAAGAAGTTCCCTGACCCACCCGTCCACACTCAAGAGGTCACGCTACTACTCAAGAGGAGACCTGTTTTCCCCTGCTCATCTCCAGATGAAGGTCCCTTTCCCTGCTCCGTCGGGAAAGGATTCCCGGCACTCCCCTCACATCCCAAGAGGAGGTGCTCGCACCAGGAGAGTCGGGAGGAACACCAGGGTTTGTGCCACAATTCCCCAGGACCCCAAAGGCCCCGTCCACTCCAGATGAACCTGACTGCCCTGCACTGCCTCAAGTGTCACCCTGATGATCGACTTATGCCACGCTGGCACCTGTGACATCCCTGGGGTACCTCGAGAGCAAACCACAGATCCCTGTGCTTGCCCGAAGGGGAGCCTGACATGGCTACTGCAGTTCAGGAGGAAAGCGGCCGTGCACGTCTCCATGTGAGACAAGACCTGACTCCCCTTTGGGGGCTCCAGGGGAACACCAAGACCCAAGCCAGCACGGGAGAGGAAAGCTCATGCTCCGGCCTTAGCTCCAGAAGAGGACTGAGGACCCTGCGCCGACTGGGGAGGAATCCCCAGAGGCCCCTCGCAACTCACACGGAGAATGACCTCTTCTGAGGCCACAGGGGTGGATCTCTGGGGTCCCCGTCGTAACTTGAAAGGATCCCGCCTCAACTCGAGAAAAACCAGGAGCTTCTCCCCTGCAGGTGGGGTGAGGCCCTTGTCTGCTATGGTGTCTCGGCCGAAATCACCCCTTCCCTCTTGGACCTCGAAAGGCTCCTTCATGCCCTTGCCCTGACCCATGAAGTTCCCTTACCAACCCGACCCCACTGAAAAGAAATACCGAAGGTCCCACCGCGACTCAAGAGGCGCTCTGTTTTCCCCTGTGAAGCTCCAGATGAGGGTGCCTCTAACTGCTCCATTGGAAAAGGTTTCCTGGTGCTCCCCTCGCCTCCCAAGGGGATGCACTTGCCCAAGGAGAGTCGGGAGGAACACCAGGGGTCGTGCCACCATTCCCCAAGAACCCCAAATGCCTCGCCCCCTACAGATGAACCTGACTGCCCTGCACTGCCTCGATTGTCACCCTGAGGATCGACTCACGCCATGCTGGCCCGTGTGACAGCCCGGGGGTACCTGGAGGATAGGCCACAGATCACTATGTCCGCTGGACGGGAAGCCTGACACTGCTGCTGCAGCTAGAGAGGAAACCGACCGTGCATGTCTCCACACTAGACGAGGCCCAATTCCCTTGTGGGGGCTCCAGGGGAACCGCTAGACCCATGTCAGCACGGGTGAGGAAGCTCAGGCTCTGGCCTCAGGGCCATACAAGGACTGAGGACTTGGCACCGACTGGGGAGGAATCCCCAGAGACCCCTCGCAACTCGCAAGGGTACTGGCCTCTCCTGAGGCCACAGGGGCGGGTCCCTGGGGTCCCTGTCGTAACTCGAGAGGATCCTGACACAACTCGACAAAAACCAGGAGTTTCTTCCCTGCAGGTGGGGTGAGGCCTTTGTCTGCTGCGTCGTATCAGGGGAAATCACCCCTTCCCTCTTGGACCTCGAAAATCTTCTTCACACCCTTTTTGGTACCCACGAAGTTCCCCGACCCACCTGTCCTCACTCGAGAGGAACACCAACGGTCCAGCCCCGACTCAAGAGGAGCCATCTTTTCCCCTGCTCAGCTCCAGATGTGGTTCCCTTTCCCTGCTTGGTCCTGAAAGGATTCCTGCCGCTCCCCTCGCATCCCAAGAAGAGGTGCTTCCAACAGCAGAGTCGGGAAAAACACCAGGGGTTGTGCCACCATTCCCCAAGACCCCCAAAGGCCTCGTCCACTCCAGATGAACCTGACTGCCCTACACTGCCTCGACTGTCACCCTGAGGATCGACTCAGGCCACGCTGGCACGTGTGACAGCCCTGGGTTACCTATAGAGCAAGCCACAGATCCCTGTGTACGAGCAACGGGGATGCTGAACTGCTTCTGCAGCTCAAAAGGAAAGTGGCCGGGAACGTCTTCACACGAGACGAGGACTGACTCTCCTGTGGGGGCTCCAGGGGAACCCAAGTCTCATGTCAGCACTGGCGAGGAAAGCTCAGGCTCTGGCCTCAGCTCCAGATGACTGAGGACCCTGCACCGACTAAGGAGGAATCCCCAGAGGCCCCTCAAAACTCGCACAGAGACTGGCCTCTCTGAAGACCACAATGGCGGGTCCCTGGGTTCCCCATCATAACTTGAGGGGACCCCGCTGCAACTCGAGAAAAACAAGGAGCTTCTCCCTTGCAGATGGGTGAGGCCCTTGTCTGTTATGGTGTCTCGGGGGAAATCATTACTTCCCGTTTCGACCTCGAAAAGATCCTTCACACCCATGCTGCGACCCATGAAGTTCCCCGACCCACCCGTCCCTACTCGAGAGGAATACCGAGGGTCCCACCCTGACTCAAGAGGTGACCCGTTTTCACCTGCTCAGCTCCAGATAGGGTCCCTCTCCTTGCTCGTTCCTGAAAGGATTCCTGGCCCTCCCCTCTCATCACAAGAGGTGGCGCTTGCTCCTGGACAGTCGGGAGGAATACCAGGGGTCGTGCCACCATTCCCCAAGACCCCCGAAGGCCTCGTCCACTCCAGATGAAATTGAATTCCCTACTCAGCCTCGACTGTCACCCCGAGGGTGGACTCATTCCACTCTGGCACGTGTGACATCCCTGGGGTACCTCGAGTGCAAGAAACAGATCCCTGAGTCTGCTCTACAGGGAGCCTGACAGTGCTGCTGCAACTTGGGAGGAAAGTGGCTGTGCACGTTTCTGGGAGAGACGAGGCCTGACTCCCATGTAGGGGCTCCAGGGGAACCCCAAGACCCTTGTCAGCACTGGCGAGGAAAGTTCAGGCTCCAGCTTCATCTCCAGACGAGGACTGAGGACGCGGCGCTGACTGGGGAGGAATCGCCAGAGGCCCCTAACAACTCGCCTGGGGACTGGCCTATCCTGAATCCACAAGGACGGGTCCCTGGGGACCCGTTGTAACCCGAGAGGACCCTGCTCGCAACTCGAGAAAAACCAGGAGCTTCTCCTCTACAGGCAGAGTGAGGACCTTGTCCGCTGAGGAATCTCTCGGGAAATCACCCCTTCCCTCTTAGACCGTGAAAGGCTCCTTCATACCCTTGCTGTGAGCCATGAAGTTCCCCGACCCACCCGTCCCCACTCAAGAGGAAAGCCAAGGTTCCCGCCACGACTCAAGAGGAGCCTTGTTTTCCCCTGCTCAGCTCCAGATGAGGGTCCCTTTACCTGCTTGGTCCTGAAAAATTTCCTGGCGCTCCCCTCGCATCTCAAGAGGAGGCACACGTACCAGGAGAGTTGGGAGGAACATCAGGGGAAATGCCACCATTTCCCAAGACCCCCAAAGGTTTCGTCCACTCCACATGAACCTGACTGCCCTGCACCACCATGACTGTAACAGCGAGGATGGACTCATTCCACACTGGCACGTGTGACAGCCGAGGGGTACCTCGAGGGAAAGCCACAGGTCCTTGTGTCTGCTCGATGGGGAGCCTGACACTGCTGCTGCATCTCGGGAGGAAACCGGCCATGCAAGTCTCCATGCGAGACGAGGCCTGACTCCACTTTGGGGACTCCAGCTGAACCCTAATACCCATGTCAGCCTGGGCGAGGAAAGCTCAGGCTCCAGCCTCAGTTCCAGATGAGGACTGAGGACTTGGCGCCAAATGGGGAGGAATCCCCAGAGGCCCCTCGTAACTCAAACGGAGACTGGCCTCTCCTGAGGCCACAGGGGAGGGTCCCTAGGGTCCTCATCATAACTTGAGAGGACCTCGCCACAACTCAAGAAAAAACAGGAGCTACTCTCCTGCAGGCGGAGTGAGGCCCTTGTCGGCTGCGGCATCTCAGGGGAAATCACCCCTTCCCTCTTTGACCTCAAAAAGCTCTTTCACACCCTTGCTGTGACCCAGGAAGTTCCCCGCCCCACTTGTATGCACTTGAGAGGAACACTGATATCCTGCCACGACTCAACAGAAGCCCCGTTTTCACCTGCTCAGCTCCAGATGAGGGTCCCTTTCCCTGCCTGGTCGGGAAAGGATTCCCAGCGTTCCGCCTGCATTTCAAGAGAAGGCGCTCCCACCAGGAGAGTCGTGAGGAACACCAGGGTTCGTGCCACTATTACCCAAGACACCAAAATGCCTCGTCCACTCCAGATGAACCTGACTGCCCTGCACTGCCTCGACTGTCACCCAGTTGATCGACTCACGCCATGCTGGCACATGTGACAGCTCTGGGGTACCTCGAAGGCAAGCCACAGATCCGTGTGTCCGCTACTGGGAGCCTGACACTGCTGCTGCAACTCCGGAGGAAAGTGCCCGTGCATGTCTCCATAGGAAACGATGCCTGACTCCTATGTGGGGGCTCCAAGGGAACCCCAAGACCAATGTCATTACGCACGAGGAAATCTCAGCTCTGGCCTCAGCTCCAGATGAGGACTTAGGACCCAGTGCCGACTCAGGAGGAATCCACAGAGGCCCCTCGCAACTCACATGGAGACTGGCCTCTCCTGATGCCCGGGGGGGGGGGGGNATTAACTGTGCTAATCAAGGAGACATTTAATGATTTTTTTTGTCTTAGATCTCTTATTTTTAACAGATACTTTTTAAATTTCTTGAAAAACTGCATTGAAATTCTACTTTAGAAAGGAAATCTTATTGCCTAGTAACTGAAAGTATACTTTAAGATGTTTGACTTACTTTCTAATTGATTTCACTTTGGCAGTGGTTCATAATCATTTCCAAACTTTGCTGCACCCACCACAGTTTATCTACCCCTAAGCATAAGTGACAATGGCAACCCACTCCAATACTCTTGCCAGGAAAATCCTATGGACAGAGGAGCCTGGTAGGCTACAGTCCATGGGGTCGCAAAGAGTCGGTCCTGACTGAGCGACTTCACTTTCATTTTTCACTTTCATTCATTGGAGAAGGAAATGGCAGCCCACTCCAGTGTTCTTGGAGAATCCCAGGGATGGAGGACCCTGGTGGGCTGCCATCTATGGGATCGCACTGAAGTGACTTAGCAGCAGCAAGCATAAGTGAATCACTGGCATCTAAACACTAGCCACATATGGATGTGTTTTTATTTGAAAGAATCCTAGATAAATCCTTTTTATGAATTAAACAAATTTGCAAAACTAAAATCAGAAGATTAATTTCTGGTTTTAGGTTAACATTTTTTGTTATTTTCTTGTACAAGAGTATGTCTTTAATTGCTATTTTACTCATAAAATTTTGATTTAAATTTCTAAAACTATCTTGCTCTTGCTGAGCAGTTGTAGAATGTTTCTAAATTTGTAGTTAATGCAAACAATTTAAAAATTATAAATGAAGCTCACTTTATCTCTGTCTTCACATCATCTGGATAAATGGTATCTAAGACAGCAATGATGGGGAGTCTTGAAATTGCAACCAGTTTTCATTGTGTAATCATTGTGGTTAGAATATCCATTCCAGTCCGTGCACAAGGGTTTATCATTTTAATAGTGTTTTAGTGATGTTGGTGATGCAGAGACAAGCCCTTGTTCAATGTAGTCTCAACCAGTTTTCTCATTTGACTTCTTGCCATCATAGAAGAGCAATCTAAAGTTTCTTCAACAGCACTGCGGCTACATTGGGTCTTAGTAATTGAGAGTTGTGAAACTGGAGGACGTGCTTTAACTGTGCAGTCACAGCGGGCCTCTGAAAACTTCATCCCAAGTCAGACACTTCCCCATGCAGGCCTAAGAGGAGGAAGCAAATGCTTGACCCCCATCCCAGACACAGGCTGCCTACGGCAGACCCAAGTTCACGGCGCTGTGGGCACATAACATCTTCTCAAAGAAGTGATTTGGAACCAAGCAAGCACTTCTTAGTTCCTTGTCCCAAACTCACCCGTTAGATAAATCTCCTCTCTTCTCATAAGGAGGGTAGGAGTATAAGTCCTCCCGTTGAAACTTCAGGCTGAGGAAATAAAATTCAACTGTAATTTCTGACCAGATTTAGATTATAATTGAGATTACACTCATAATTTTTGTATAACTAACTAATGATGAGAGCTTGGATAGAAATATGCTGCTAAGTCGCTTCAGTCGTGTCTGACTCTGTGCAACCCCGTAGACGGCAGCCCACCAGGCTCCCCCATCCCTGGGATTCTCCAGGCAAGAACACTGGAGTGGGTTGCCATTTCCTTCTCTAATGCATGAAAGTGAAAAGTGAAAGTGAATTCGCTCAGTCCTGTCGGACGCTATTTCAAATACAACTAAGGAGACAGCAACAAAAACTCAATCTAATCGTAAAGTACATTAATATCAGGAATCGTCAGGAATGCTAGACAGTAAAGCAAGATCTGTTGCATGTTTTAAATTTTGTCCTAAATAACCCAAAATGTGGATAATTTATTGTTGCCTGATTTTAGTTAACCAGGTTTTATCTGGAGGAAATGAACATCCTTTTAAGGACATATCTCTTCTGTTTTGGCCTGCTTGATTCAAATAAAGATTTTCTCCTTCAAGTTCCCTGTCCTGTTTGTAAAAAATATTTATCCTTTCTAAATTAACTATATCAAATGCTACAAAAAAGAGTTTGATATTGATTTATTCTTATTTATGCATTTAAAGCACGTAATTTAGTTAGAAAGTCATGTCATGCCACAAGCATTGTTTAATTACATAAGAAGAATTTATATATTCATTTTTGTCCATGTTATAGTGAAAAACCTATGTGTTTTTTCTTAACCTGAGGAAGTAGCTGGCACAGGACTCAGTAAGAATGCCATTGGCTTCGTTACTTCTTTTGTAGAATTAGGAACTTTGAGTAAATCAATGAGCCTCATACCTTACAAAAGTTTTTTCTTCAAAGAAAACAACCTTTCTTCTAAGAAAAACTTCTGCGTGGAACCATGTTATATAAAATGGAGACAAGCATAGAACCGTTTAGCTAAAGAGTGGCCAGAGCCCCTGCAGCTGTTACTTCTCTGTTCCTCACCCCTGCAGTGACCCCTGTGGGATCTTCCCCTTCTATGGGACATAGTTTGCAAACTAACACTTATGAGATAATCCTTCTCGCTAAACATCTTCAGAATTAAATCTTGCTGGCACATTGTTTTCTTGTATATAATTTTCTCACCCTCTGTGTTTTCATTAAATGGAAAAGTTTAAAGAAAATCACAGATGTGTTCTCCTTATTAACATTCGACTCAAACTGTTTCCTCCATTTGAACAGGATCCTCATCTAGAAATCAAAATAAAGTCTCAGAAGTACATATTTAGGCCAGGAGCTTTTATGGGAGAAGATAATAATCCTGGGGGTCATTCTGAGGATTATGGGTCATTCCCTAATTCTCTGAAATCATGTGTACTCAATAGACTGATATTTCTTGTACTTTTTATCAGATTAAGCTAAATAGCATTCCATATATATGTTCTCTGTTATCTATAAGCAGAATAAGTAGGAATTCATTTTCTTTTATTTATATAATTTTTTTTCTACTGAGGTAATCTTCAGGTTAGGTCTAGTCTCTAAAAGTATTAAGTAAAAGTCACATTTAATAAGTTATAAACATATAACATGTTTATCTTAAAGATAAATATTTGACTTGTTTCAAGTGCTGTGGGAGTTGGACAGGAGCATAACTAGAGAACTAAGAGAAAGTATGTTGCCAAAATGTATGAATTAAATTTAGACATTGATTTCTGAAATACACTGTAAACAATAAATGACATAGCTTTCCATTGTTTGGATGACAGATGCTATGTTAAATTTTTTTTATACATAGCTAATGGAAATGTGAAAGCATGAGTAGTCATAGTGAAAAATATCCTTCTCCATTAATTCATCATATACCACAGCTTTAAAAAGTCTCTGAAGGTCTGTGTATTTCTTTTTATTTCTAGCTGTATCCTTCTTCTACTAACTCCATCCCTGTAGAGCTATCTTCCTACACCCTGACACTATTCTCAGAAAACGTGGCATTCATCAACTTCTCAAGCGTCTGGTTAAGGCTAGAAAACCCAGACTCAAGCAGTCATGTTTGTGTAGCTGTCACTTGATAAGTCACCAGTTTCTCTTTTACCCTCAGGAAATGCTCCAAATGCCCACATTTGGGTCCTGCCAAAGTAGTTGGCCTTATCTCTTTACCAGCTCACTCTGCCACTTAGCTCTGCATCTAACTAGCCAGGCTGTGTAGGATCCCACAGATTCGCCTGCTCACCTCCAGTCTTTGTACGTGCTTCTCCCCTCTGTCTCTTGTACTTTTTCCTGTCCTTCAGGTAGCTACATACATGTCACCTCCACCAAAAAGCTGGCAGTATTGACACAAAGCTGGATTCCCCTCCTGAGTGTCCCTTGTGCCTTCTTTTGTATCTTAGTATTTGACTCTGTATGGAAATTGCCTGTTTGTCTGTTTGACCAGTTTAAGGCATATCATTTTTCAGGGTAGACTGGGTCACCTTCATCTTGTAATTCCAGTGCTTGTCACAGAACCTTTGCATGATTACATGAGTATTTATCAATTCACTCAATTGCATGAGTACATTAATGAAGAATGAGAAAACCAGGAGCTTTGATACTCAGCCCCACTGCAACCATAAGCAGATTATAAAATTGTAATTTTGATTAGTATTTTATGTTGTGTCATCTGTCCATAAATTTCATTTTTCAGATTACTAGGAAAGCTCTCAGGTTTGTTTGTTTGTTTTACTAATCTTAGTTAACCCAAGTATTTTAGGTAAAGAATATAATTCTTTCCTTTTCTTTCAGATGATGCTCAATTTGCATCTGATGCCTTTAGAGTGTCTTCTCAAGGATCTACAGATGGGTCAAATGTGTGTGATGACCTACTTTTGTAAACAGAAGAACAAGATATACAGATTTGGAAGGAAAAATACATGATTTAGAAAGACAAATAGGAAAAGTTTCTCTACTGGACCGTTTCCATGACATTTCGTTGTTTCCCATTAAACATGATGAGAAAATCTTTATTAAAGGAAAATATTTTTGTATTATGTGTGCATGATAAAAATCTATATAGCATTTTAAGTGATGTTTCTCTGCATCTAACTTACTTTTTAGCAGATTTAAACATCAGCACTGTTGAGTTTTCCATACTCTAAGTGATAGTGTTAGTCACTTAATCATGTCTGACTCTGTGCAATCCCATGGACTGTAGCTCACCAGGTTCCTCTGTCCATGGGATTCTCCAGGCAAGAATACTGGAGTGGGGAGCCATTCCCTTTTCTGGGGAATCTTCCAGACCCTGGGATCAAACCGAGGTCACCTGCATTGCAGGGGGATTCTTTACCATTTGTGCCACCAAGAGCGCCCTTTACAAACTCAGACTGAGCCCTAATGCCAGCTATTTAAACACCACCCAAAGAGCCAGACTTGTCATTAATGTTTAGTGGTGTTGATTGACAGCATCTCTGTACTTTCCGGTTTTCACCACTATATATAGACCTAAAGACTTCGATACTGCTGTGATGGCTTCTGTCAATGTTCTGATGTGTTACAGTTGTTAATAGTGGCATAAAACTTACTATATGTAACTTCAAACACAGATTTATAGGCCTTTCCTCATGCAGAAATAAGATTTGCCTGAGTTTTTGCCTTTTAAATGAATTAACTTTTTGTAATTTTTATTCTTAATTAGAGGATAATTACTTTATGATATTGTGATGGTTTCTGCCAAACATTGACTTGAATTGGCCATAGGTATGCATATGGCCCCTCCCTCCTGAACCTTCCTCCCAGCTCCCTCCCCATTTGACCCCTCTAGGTTGTCACAAAGCATCAACTTTGGGTTCCCTGAATCATACAGCAAATTCCAAAAAGACACATGTACCCCAGTGTTCACTGCAGCACTACTTACAGTAGCTAGGACATGGAAGTAACCTACATGTCCATCAACAGATGAATGGATAAAGAAGCTGTGTATTATTCAAATATAGAAAGGAATGCATTTGAGTCAGTTTTAGTTGACTTTTGATTTATTTTTGGAGACAGTGTTAAAATTAGAGAAAGTTCCTCTGGATAAATAAGATTTGCCTAAGACTTTTCACCTTATCTTTACCTATCTACCAATCTATCTATTTTTGCTTTGCTTTTTGGAAAAAGTCTTGGAAGACTTTTTTTTTTTTTTAGAAAGCACCAGACAAACAGACATTATCACAAAACTCCCCTAACTCCCATATATCCTCCTAAGGTACCGTTTATCCTTCCTAAATGTTATTTGTTCTCCCATAAGTGCCATGCCCAAGTTACCTGTTATTTAGAAGATGCCTTTTTCTCCTACTCTCTATCATTTATTAAGTAGTATATCAACTCCCAGGAATTCCATTAATGCCAAAGAAGCAGACGTCGAACATTCTATGAAGAACTACAAGGCCTTCTGGAACTCACACCCAAAAAAGATGTCCTTTTCATTGTAGGGGACTGGAATGAAAAAGTAGAAAGTCACGAGATACCTGGAGTAACAGGCAAATTTGGCCTTGGAGTCCAAAACGAAGCAGGGCAAAGGCTAACAGAGTTTTGCCAAGGGAATGCACTGGTCACACCAAACACCCTCTTCCACTTACACAAGACAAGACTCTACACATGGACATCACCAGATGGTCAACATTGAAATCAGATTGACTACATTCTTTGCAGCCATTCAGGTAGGACCTAAATCAAATCCCTTATGATTATACAGTAGAAGTGACAAATAGATGTAAGTGATTAGATCCAATAGAGTGCCTGAAGAACTATGGACGGAGGTTCATGATACTGTACAGGAGGCAGTGATCAAGAACATCCCCAAGAAAAAGAAATGCAAAAAGACAAAATGGTCGTCTGAGGAGGGCTTACAAATAGCTGAGAAAAGAAGCAAAGTGAAAGGCAAAGGAAAAAAGGAAAGATATACCTGCCTCAATACCGACTTCCAAAGAATAGCAAAGAGAGATAAGAAAGTCTTCCTCAGTAGTCAATACAAAGAAATAGAGGAAAACAATAGAATGGGAAAGACTAGAGATGTCTTCAAGAGAGTTAGAGATACCAAGGGAACATTTCATGCAAAGATGGCCACAATAAAGGACAGAAATGGTATGGGCCTAACAGAAGCAGAAGATATTAAGAAGAGGTGGCAAGAATACACAGAAGAACTGTATAAAAAAGATCTTCATTACCCAGATAACCACAAAGGTGTGCTCACTCCTGTAGAGCCAGACATCCTGGAATGTGAAGTCACGGCCCTAGGAAGCATCACTACGAACAAAGCTAGTGGAGGTGATGAAGTTCCGGTTGAGCTATTTCAAATCCTAAAAGATGATGCTATTACAGTGATGCACTCAACATGTCAGCAAATGGCCACAGGACTGGAAAAGTTCCGTTTTCATACCAATCGCAAAGAAGGGCAATGCCAAAACATGTTCCAACTACCGTAAAATTGAACTCATCTCACACACTAGCAAAGTAATGCTCAAAATTCTCTAAACTAGGTTTCAACAGTATGTGAACCTTGAACTTTCAGATGTTCAAGCTGGATTTAGAAAAAGCAGAGGAACTAGAGGTCAACTTGTCAACATTCAGTGGATCATCGAAAAAGCTAGAGAGAGCCAGAAAAAAATCTACTGCTTTATTGACTACACCAAAGCATTTGACTGTGTGGATCACAACAAACTCTGGAAAATTCGTAAAGAGATGGGAATACCAGGTCACCTGACCTGCATCGAAGAAATCTGTATGCAGGTTAAGAAGCAATAACTGGACATGGAGCAACAGACTGGTTCCAAATCGGGAAAGGAGTACGTCAAGGCTTTATACTGTCACTCTGCTTATTTAACTTCTATGTAGAGTATATAATGCAAAATGCTGAGCTGGATGAAGCACAAGCTGGAATCAAGATTGCTGGAAAGATATCAATAATCTCAGATATGCAGACGACACCACCCTTATGGCAGAAAGTGAAGAAAAACTAAAGAGCCTCTTAATGAAAATGAAAGAGGAGAGTGAAAAAGTTGGCTTAAAACTCAACATTCAGAAACCTAAGATCATGGCGTCTGGTCCTATCACTTCACTGCAAATAGATGGAGAAACAATGGAAACAGTAAGAGACTATTTTTCTGGGCTCCAAAATCTGCAGATGGTGACTGCAGCCTTGAAATTAAAAGATTCTTGCTTCTTGGAAGAAAAGTATATGACCAACCTCAATAGCATATTAGAAAGCAGAGACATTACTTAGCCGACAAAGGTCTGTCTGATCAAAGCTATGTTTTTTCCAGTGGTCATGTATGTACATGAGAGTTGGATTAAAACAAAAGCTGATCATCGAAGTATTGATGCTTTTGAAAGGTGGTGTTGGAGAAGACTCTTGAGAGTTCCTTGGACTGCAAACAAATCAATCCTAAAGGAAATCAGTCCTGAATATTCATTGGAAGGGCTGATGCTGAAGCTGAAACTCGAATACTTTGGCCATCTGATCTGAAGAACTGACTAACTGATACCAGGTTTCAATGAAACTGAAAAACATCTACTTCTGCTTTATTCACTACACCAAAGCGTTTGACTGTGTGGATCACACACACACACACACACACACACACACACACACACACACACAAACTCTGGAAAATTCTTAAAGAGATGGGAATACTAGATCACCTGACCTGCATCTAAGAAATGATGCAATATTTCCCTGATGCTGGGAAAGGTTGAAGGCAGGAGGAAAAGGGGATGACAGAGATGAGATGGTTAGATGGCATCACTGACTCGATGGACATGAGTTTGAATAAGTTCCGGGAGATGGTGACGGACAGGGAAGCCTGGCATGCTGCAGTCCATACGGTTGCCAAGAGTAGGACACGACTGAACTACTGAGCTGAACTGACTGATATCAACCCCAAGTTGTAGTCACCCCTTACAATCACATTTCTTTGTGAATCTCTGCATGTTATTTTTTCATTGCTCAGTTGTGTCCAACTCTTTGTGACCCCATGGACTGCAACACGCCTTGCTTCCCTGTCCTTCACCATCTCCCAGAGTTTGCTTAAACTCATGTCCATCGAATCAAACATGCCATTCAATCATCTCATCCTCTGCCACCCCCTTCATTCTGGCCCTCAGTCTTTCGCAGCATCAGGGTCTTTTACAATAAGCTGATTCTTTGCATCAAGTTGCCAAAGTATTCGAGCTTTAGCATCAGTCTTTCCAACAAATATTCAGGGTTGATTTCTTTTAAGATTTATTGGTTTGTTCTCCTTGCTGTCCAAGGGACTCTCAAGAGTCTTCTCCAGCACCACAGTTTGAAAGCATCTGTTCTTCAGCACTCAGCCTTCCTTATGGTCTGACTCGCACATGTGCACATGAGTCCTGGAAAGCTTGAATAGTTTGGAGGTAAATCTCCTGTCAATTGCATCATTGGCAAATATCGTCCACCATTCTGTCGGTTGTCTTCTCTCTTGTTTATGATGTCCTGTGCTGTACAAAAGCTTGTAAGTTTAATGAGGTCCCATGTGCATATTTTTGTTTTTATTTTTATTGCACTTAAGAGGTGGGTCAAAAAAGATATCGCTATAATCTGTGGCAGAGAGTGTTCTGCCTGTGTTCTCCTTTAAGAGTTTTATAATGTCTATCCTTACATTTTGGTCTTTAATCCATTTTGAGTTTATTTTTGTGGATGGTGTTAGGGAGTGTTCTGATCTCATTCTTATACATGTAGCAGTCCAGTTTTCTAAGCACTGCTTATTGAGGAGGCTGTCTTTTCTCCATTGTACAGTCTTGCCTCCTTTGTCCTAGATTAATTGACCACAGGTGCGTGGGTTTCTTTCTGGACTTCCTATCCTGTTCCATTGATCTATGCAATATATTTCGGTTTTTGTGCCAGACCAGTATTTTGATTACTGTAGCTTGTGGTATACTCTGAAGTCAGGGAGCCTGATCCTGTCAGCTCCTGCTATTCTTTCTCAAGATTGTTTTGGCTCTTCAGGTTGTTTTGTAGTTCCATAAACACAGTAAAATTTGTTGTTCTAGTTCTACGAGAAACACCATTTGTAATTTGATACAAACTGCATCGAATCTGTAGATTGCTTTGGTTAGTCTAGTTATTTTTGACAACAGGAAACGGTTTATTCAGAGTGGTCTAGCTATGTGGTGGCCACCTTGAATTCAATCAGATTCATTAAATCAGATCTGATTTTCCCAGCCTGTGGCTCTTTGTGTCCTGCAGAAGGTGCCAAATGACTGGCCAGGGCTCTGATGCTTTGGAAAATGTGAGATGTAATTCTAAAAGGCCAGCATCTTAAACCCTTGTCTGCAACCCTTCCTTTTGCTTCATTTTAGTGTAATGTGGGTCAAAAGGAGAAGCAGACAGGAAAATGGTTGCCTCTCCTTGTATGTGGTAATATTGTGGAATATGAAAACATGAGTCAAACACAGAGACAGCCCAATCAAACAGCACCTAAACACAGAGCTTGTATAGGAACTTGTGTGTGTGTGTGTGTGTGTGTGTGTGTGTGTGTGTACTTGTGCTTCTGAGAAAGATAAGACAGTAAAGAATGGAAGTGATGAAACATATTTTTAAAAAAAGGTAAAGAGAAAATATTGTAGAAAAACCTATAAAAAGAATAAAAAAGTGGGTCATGAAAGAGAGAGAAAGAGAGAAAGGAGAGCTCAAGGGGACATGAGACAAGGGAAGTCAGATAAAAGTACTGCCACGGGAGCTCCAGGAGGCAAGATCCTAGTCCTCTCTTTCTTACAGTTCTAATAATAGTTGAATTTCAAGTGACTGTCATACAAGTAGAGGACAAGAAGAAACATACCAAGTCATCTAGAACCGTTTCAATGGAATTATTTATTTCAAGGACTCTTTATAATTTCTCTATTATATTTTACATATATCTTACATACTATATTTTACATAGTATATGTTTATATTATATATAATATATATTATATATGTGTGTGTGAATGACAATGTCAGGTGGTAAGTTTTGAATTTTCAGTGATATCAAAGAAAGTGTGGCAGAAATTTAGGAGGAAGTTGCATGGAAGTGAGCTAGTGTGGTCAGGAGAGAAGACTAGGTCCGGAGAGCTGGGCCCTGATTGATGGGAATGAACAGGATATTTGAGATGATTGAACAAAATTCGCTTCCTAGAATAGTTGTTAAGCAAGGATGTTATGAATATCCATAAACCTACAGTAAAGATGGCAGAGTGGCAAAGGAATTAAAAGAATAATCTTGTTAACAACCTTCAGAGGAGTTATAAAGGATGAGAATCCAGAAGTTCCCAATTTAGCAACATCATCTTGATTTTTCAGTGTTTTTGCATCAATTGCACCATATATTTTTTTTAATTAGTAAGTTGGTAAATGGTAGGAAAGCTGGACATATTTATTGTATGCTTTTCACAGATCCATATTTATATCATCCAGCTGCTTTAAAAAGTTAAAATTATGATCATAATACACATGAAGGGCATAGAAAATGAGCATCTCAAGAAGAGGATCAGGATGATTTGAAACCAAAGAAGGAAGATTAGTGTAATTAAAAGTTGCTGCTGCTGCTGCCTAGTCACTTCTATCGTGTCCGACTCTGTGTGACCCCATAATTCTTGTTTAATAAAGAAAGCTGTACTCCTTAAGATTTACACTTAGACATATTATTATTTGAGGTTGTATTTTACCTATCTCATTACATGGCAAAAATTTGAATATCGTTACTTTGTTTTCCTCACCCAGCTCTTCTTACCAGCCCTCCTACAAAGCATTAAAAAGAAAATATTTAAGCCAAATTTGTCCAGGAGGTTTCATTGAGCATGTAGAATATCCTGCTTACAGACTCTCTGTGTGGTGTTTATTCCCTAGCACTTCCCTGCAGGTTTCTCTGAACCTTAATATCTAGAACCCATGACCTGAAGTGCTGAGAGCTCTCGCCCTTCACCTGTAGGCCAACCGTTTGATTTCTGCTTCCCTTGTCTTCCCATAAAAGGGAGTTTGGGAGGATGATTTCCCAGGAAATCCCCAGTGGTTTTCAGATCAAAGACTGGTTTTGATGCCTTATCTCATTCCTTCCAGCTGTTTTGAGTTCTGTTCTCCTTGGTTAACAGAAGCTTTAAAAAAAAAAAAAAAAAAGCATTGGCTATTTTGCAGCTTCACAGGTGAGAGCCGAGGCTTCCCAAGGGCCAATCCAGGTCCATTTGAGGCTGGACCAGTCATCCATGTGGTTGGCCTCTGGTTCTCATCAGCTGTCTTGTTCTGTGTAGAGTGAAGATGGTGTGCAGAATGAAGGTACAGGCAGAAACGTTTCACGGTTCCTGTGTTCCAAGAACAGAGATGCTCCACCAGCTCACTCTTGAACCTTGTTCCCAGCAGGTACGATGGATTTGTTTGAGTTCTAAGCTGCTGTCAGAGTGGAGAGTCTGATTGGATCTCCGTGCTAACCAAAATGTTCAGCACTGGTGCATCACATATTGACTGATTTCTAACTTGAAGTCCTGGAGTCTTCCTGGAGGAAAGGATAGCAGAGACTTGTCCTGGTGTATTGTCAGTGGTGGTGTCTTAGATCAAATGCCTGCGAAGTTCCAAACTAGGACCCAAGTCAGGTGACCCAGCCCTCTTTCCCATGTAGTGAACGGCATCAGGGACGTCTCTCCCCAGTGGGTACTTAAACTGTGTATTCTCATCTTCATCATGATAACGTAACGAACTCATCGTGCTTGGCAATGAAAAGATGGACAGTTCAAACCAGATGATTGTAATCCACATGGCTCTGGATGTAATAAAGACAGTCATATGATGAGACACAGTCTCTTTCTCACACACACATTCCACTCATTATGTTTGATTTTAATTGTACTCTGCATCTACTTATACTCCTCTCTAGACTAGGCCCACACCATCATGGACCATGGGGCAAGGAAAGACAGCTAGGGAGGCACCAGACTGACCCTCCACTACTGGTTATTTGAGAGCTGATCATCAGGCTTCAAGTTCATGGCTGCAGTGGGTGCTGCCCCTACATCAGTAGCACAGAAACCTTCCTGTTGTACCAGAACATCCATCTAAAAAGGGGTAACATCAGTCAGAAGACTGGGGCAGAGGGCAACACTGCCCTAGCAGGTTAACAGCCCTTGAAAACCAACCAATCTCAGGTCCCCTGGAAACTAGGAAGGCCTGTAGCTGTCATGAACAGGTCAGACCACATAGATCTCATAGGAGACTCAGTCTGGCACTCTGGGGATCAGAGCAGATGATTTAAAGTCTCTTTCTATATAACTCTGTTCTTTGGGAGAAAAGATTGGGGTGGGGCAGCAAACTAGTTTCAAAATTCTGCACTAAAGAAAGTTAAACAGCTTTCTTTAGCCTTTAATATTCTGGTTTGATTGCAAATCTCTAAGAAAGGGAAATAAGAGGGAACTTTTCCCAAATGTTTTTCAACTTAGATTCCATCTGCACTGAGAATCACTCACATTTCAAAGCACACAAATGCCCCACCCCCCACCCTTGCCTCAACCCAGTTTGGAGAATGACAGCTAGAGAAGTCAAGGAGTCCTCCGCTGTCCAGGGTTGCCAGCTCTGTGGAGACTCAGCTCCCAGGTCAGTGGGAATCAGCTCCCAGACAGTCTGTGGGTGAAGGGCCTTCACAATTGGACCCACATGCTAGGTGGTATGTGAATGCTTGCTAAGGTTACATCAATACATAGATTTTTTAAAAAAAATTGAAGATCCACAGCCTGCCTGTGCACACTTTCCAAAGGTTGCTCTGCCGAGAGCTGAGGGGCATTGAGTGGTCCCAGGTAGGCAGAGGGTCTTGCTTTCTACAAAGACCTCTCCAGAAAAGTAATATCTGCCTCTCTCTCTGCTTACTATGATGAGTTTCTCCAGGGCCCACACATCTCCCAGGTGCCAGATAAAATGTGTTTTTTTGAGAAAGTAAAAGAGTCTATTGATTTAGTATTAAATTTTTTACAACTCAGATGATTTCTAATACTTTGCTTTCATGAAAATTGAGGGAAGACCTAATTGAGTCATCAGAAATCAGATCATTAAAAATCATCTTGATGATAGACCACCCTATCAGAGGGAGCTCGGTAACAGACATTGCTATGATAAAATTGCTTTCATTTTCTTGTTCATTTTCATGAAAAATGTTTCATAGTGTGTACAACACACGTAACAACAATAATTGTAAAGTGAGATTAATGTTGATGAGGATTGCCATCTATTTTAGGAAATAGATGCATCTTAATTTAATAAGTCTGATGGAAACTTTTATAAAAAGTAAATTTTTACTTTTTATATTTAATATTAATAAAATCCTATGTGATAAATCACATATTAATAGTATCTATAGTGATAATTCAGTTTAGAATTATTCATTTAATATCTAGAACTATTTGGCTACAGGATTTAAACATTACCTTCAAATTGAAATGTACAAAATTGAATTCAAGTTATATAGATATTTTTGCTGCAGATAATTATGGATGATCAATGAAAGGATTTTAGGCATAAAATGTATCACATTAACACAAATTATGTGAAGAAAGCAGAGTGGAAATACCAGCTTAAGGAGCAAATGAAATAATTTTTGCCTACTAAAGATGAGCTTGTAGGTGTATATTAAAATGAATTACGGTAGATATCAAATTGCTGTGGTAGTAGATTGTCCTGGAAACAGCGAAGAAGTCATATTAGGATTTCATTCTTAAAATTTCCTATTTCTGATTCACCAGAGATTATATTCTTTGCAACGATTTAAGTTGATGAAGAAATGGTTTAGATGTTAACTTAAACACATGTGAAGAAACATATTGCCAGGAGCCAGCGTGAGGAACTCCGCCCATGGCAAAGGTCATGAGGAAGGGGGCTCGGCATATGCAAAGGCAATATCGAACCTCAGGAGACCCCAGGTTCCTGAGCATCTACCCCCAAAACCAGAGTCTGCCTACTTTACTGCTTTATGCTCTCACCTACACCTCTGAATTTATGGTGGGGGGTTGGGGCGGGCTATCTCCCACCACCTCACACTGTAAAGGAGTTAACTTAGGAATCCAGATATTAAATCTCCTGGGTGTGACTGGGGTGTCTTAGGTCAAACCTCTCTTTTGGCAGACTAGCTTGTGTAACAGGATTATCCACAATCCCGCCACTACACACATGATTGTTTACTACCTCTCAACCACAAACAGCACAGATAGTTTGGAGTATTTTGAAAGTTTTAATTCAGTTCAGCCCAGTTGCTCATACATGTCGGACTTTTTGCAACCCCATGAATCGCAGCACACCAGGCCTCCCTGCTCATCACCAAATCCTGGAGTTCACTCAGACTCGCGTCCATCAAGTCAGTGATGCCATCCAGCCATCTCATCCTCTGTTGTCCCCTTCTTCTCCTGCCCCCAATCTCTCCCAGTGTCAAAGTTTTTTCCAGTGAGTCAACTCTTCTCATGAGGTGGCCAAAGTACTGGAGTTTCAGCTTTATCATCATTTC
>SJYB01006835.1:1493-24866 GCA_006408585.1 Antidorcas marsupialis
AGATGGTGACTGCAGCCATGAAATTAAAAGACGCTTACTCCTTGGAAGGAAAGTTATGACCAACCTAGATAGCATATTCAAAAGCAGAGACATTACTTTGCCAACAAACGTCCGTCTAGTCAAGGCTATGGTTTTTCCAGTGGTCATGTATAAATGTGAGAGTTGGACTGTGAAAAAGGCTGAGCACCGAAGAGTTGATGCTTTTGAACGGTGGTGTTGGAGAAGACTCTTGAGGGTCCCTTGGACTGCAAGGAGATCCAACCAGTCCATTCTGAAGGAGATCAGCCCTGGGAATTATTTGGAAAGAATGATGCTAAAGCTGGAACTCCAGTACTTTGGCTACCTCATGCGAAGAGTTGACTCAGGAAAAGACTCTGATGCTGGGAAGGATTGGGGGCAGGAGAAGGGGATGACCGAGAATGAGATGGCTGGATGGCATCACTGAATCGATGGACGAGAGTCTGAGTGAACTCCGGTAGGTGGTGATGGACAGGGAGGCCTGGCATACTGTGATTCATGGGATCGCAAAGAGTCGGACACGACTGTGCGACTGAACTGAACTGAACCATACCCCGGGCTGGAAGATGGATGTTTATGAGGAGAGNGATTGGGGGCAGGAGAAGGGGACGACAGAGGATGAGATGGCTGGATGGCATCACTGAATCGATGGACGAGAGTCTGAGTGAACTCAGGTAGGTGGTGATGGACAGGGAGGCCTGGCATGCTGTGATTCATGGGATCGCAAAGAGTCGGACACGACTGTGCGACTGAACTGAACTGAACCATACCCCGGGCTGGAAGATGGATGTTTATGAGGAGAGACGCAATTAACAAAAGAGAAAATGAATGTTTTGGTGACAGAAGAGCTAAGATAGTAGAACAGCAAAGGAGATGCAGCTGAGTTAGATGTTAAAGGCCCAGGGAGCTAACTGTCTTTTCAGCACATAAGCTGCGTGATTTTGGAAAAGTTGCTAAACTTGTCTGAGAGTATGTTTCTACGTCTCCAGCTTTAAAATGCTGCCTGGTTCCCAGCTGGATTCAAATGAGAGTGTAATTAATTGATGCTGGTAAAAAAGAGTTGTGTAAGCTGTACAGAGCTATGCAAATATGCATTATTATTGCGCAAAAGCTGGGGACCAAAAATGTGAGATGGTGAGTGATGCTGTTTTCTGTAGTCAGTCATTGCCTGTGTTTCCAGAGATATTTAAGACAATTAACTGTAAAGAAGAGGAGACAAGAGGGGACAGTTGACTCTCCCCACCTTAGAGCTGCCTGGCCAGAAATGGCAGGTGGCCAGCGCCCCCTGCCTCTGTGCCCCTTCCTGGCATGACGGTGGGTTCTGAGTGGGCGAGAAGCAGCCGGCCAGGCAGCAGTGGGGAGATGAGATCCGTGGGAGTCGTGCTGTTTTACATTGTGCTGAGCGTGGCCAAAGCCCGGTGGCTGGCGTTGATTTTCTGGTTTGAGAAGCAACTTCACTAGCCTCTGGCAGTGGCTCACTTACCCTCCTGCTTCACACCCTGTTCAGAGGCAGGCATAACCCCATGCCTGGATTATTGAGGTAAACATTTATGTAACTCCAACGCATTACACTGGTGTGAAATTACTGATACATTGGGATCCTCCATTTTCCCTAATTAGACCAGTGAGTGAGGGATTTGCAGAAACAATTCCAGAGACTCTCACTTTAATATTAACTAATGTGCACTTGGCCTACTTTTTGATTTTCCCACTGAACATATAGGGTCAGTTTCTCATCTTGCTTGGCACCCCTGTGGCGTGAGCTCTGAGCTCAGAAGTGCAGTGTTTTCAGGCGCCGTCTCTTCCCTCTCTTTACCTCTCTCTTGTCTCTTGCCTTCCACGAGGTTTTGGGACACTGTCCATCCAAGTACAGAAGCTGTAGCTTTGTGGGGCTCTAGAACAATCTTCATTGGCTTCTCCGATATATAAAATTAGGGAATTGGAACTGTCGAATTGATTAAAAAAAAAAAATATTGACCTGTATGATCACCATGTCTGGATATGTATATTTTTGTGTGCATGAGAGAAATAAAGAGGAAATTTAACATGGATTGAATTTCAGTATAGGATACTCTTTATTCAGATAGGCTTTGGGGATGGGAACCCAGGAACATAAAACACTCTATTGGCATCCCAGTTAGATGCAGTGGGAAGAAGGACAAATTTTGGAGTCAGGTGGATTGCTTTCAAATTCTGGCTCCCTACTGGACTTCGTTGTAATCTTCAGGTAGACAGTTTATCTGAACTCAAATTCCTCATCAGTAAAATGGGCATGAAACTTAGCTCCTGATTCAGTGTGAAGATATAATAATGTAGATGAGTAGCTCCCCGAATCCTGGCATAAAAAAGCACCGGCCGAATCAGCATTATTGCCAGAGAGCAGGGAGCACGGCTTACACTCGCCTTTCTGAAGCTCATGAGAAATGCAAGAGACAGAGAAGCGTGCGGAAAGCCCACCTACAAAAGCAAACTGAAATATTAATTCAGGGATCAGAAGAAGTGCGATCAAGGCCTCCAGGAAGCTTCTTTGTCTTCTCAGCATTAGGCTTGCTCATCAAAAAATAAGGTGTTCAGACTCTCAGAGCTTTTCAAGCTAGCCCTTCTAAAGCCATGCCGACCTTGGGGTTGAATAGACCAACCCTGGAGGGAAAATGGAGAGGGATGGAAAAGAAAGTACTGTGCACGAGCTTCCCGAGGCAGCTCCAGCCCGAAGAGCGGCTGCTTCTTCTCTTGGGCGCCTGGTTTCTGCTGAGGACTTGGGTGGCTAAAAAAGCTTCCTCACCAAGAGCTTGGCAAGCGGTGGGACAAGACGATTCTGAGACCCCTTTCAGCGCTCACATTCTGTCAGGTTTTGTCACCTCTTCCAAACTTCAGCTTGGCAGGCTGTCAGGGTGCCTGAGGCAGCAGGGAATGTCAAGGGGGTTCCAGGGCAGAGTCAGCTCTTTGAAAAGCAGGCACGGAACTCTGCCTCCATCCCTATGGCCCTGCTCATTTGCAGACTCCTCGCTGCAGCCTGTCCTGCCTCTGCACTTTCTGGGAACGGCTCCCTCCTCGCTCCATGCTGGTCCCCCGCAGCTCACAGCTCTCAGTGCTGTTCTGACATGAACACCTAGTCCTCATCGCTGTGTGAGTGCCCACCTCCAAATGACTCGTGGCTTAATTAGAAGAAAGCACTTCACCCTGTCCTCCCCTAGGAAGAGCTTTATGGCCCAGAATTGAAACCTCTGAAGGAAATGCTTTCCTTCAGGGGCATCTCTTCTCAGTTTTCAGTGCTAGCCTTCCGGTGCTTCCCCCCCTTAATTCCACCCAGCATTGAGTTCAGATATCAAAGTGTCTGCTCTCACCATTAAATGGGGCACTTTGGGGTCAAACAGAGCCACACTTCAGTCCTGGCTGCATAAGTCTTTTGCTTCTTCATCTTGCATGACCTACTTAAATTCTCCAGTATTTAAAAATTTTTTGTATTTGTATTTTTTTAGTAGCTATATGGGGGGTTGTTCTAAGAATGTAAAGTTTTCCTGGGATCAGTTCAGTTCAGTCACTCAGTTGTATCAACTCTTTGCAACCCCGTGGACTGCGGCACACCAGGCCTCCCTGCCCATCACTAACTCCAGGAGCATATTCAAACTCATGTCCATTGAGTTGGTGATGCCATCCAACCATCTCATCCTTTGTCGACCCCTTCTCCTGCCTTCAATCTTTCCCACCATCAGGTTCTTTGCAAACAAGTTGGTTCTTTCCCAGCATTAGGATCTTTTCAAACGAGTCAGTTCTTTGCAACAGGTGGCCAAAGTATTGGAGTTTCAGCTTCAGCATCGGTCCTTCCAATGAATATTCAGGACTGATTTCCTTTAGGATTGATTGGTTGGATCTCCTTGCAGTCCAAGGGACTCTCAAGAATCTTCTCCAACATCAATTCTTTGGCGCTCAGTTTTCTTCATGGTCTAACTCTCACATCCATAAGGACTACTGGAAAAACCATAGCTTTGACCAGATGGACATTTGTTGGCAAAATAATGTCTCTGTTTTTTAATATGCCATCTAGGTTGATCATAGCTTTTCTTCCAAGGAGTAAATGTCTTTTAATTTCATGGCTGCAGTCACCATCTGCAGTGATTTTGGAGCCCAAGAAATAAGGTCTCTCACTGTTTCCTTTGTTTCCCCATCTATTTGCTATGAAGTGATGGGACTAGATGCCATGATCTTAGTTTTCTGAATGTTGAGCTTTAAGCCAACTTTTTCATTCTCTTCTTTCACTTTCATCAAGAGGCTCTGTAGTTCTTTCCTTTCTGCCGTTAGGGTGGTGTCCTCTGTATATGTGAGGTTATTGATATTTCACCTGGCAATCTTGATTCCAGCTTGTGCTTCATCCCACCCAGCATTTTGCATGATGTGCTCTGCATGGAAGCTGAATAAGCAGGTGGCGGGATGCAGCCTCGACGTGCTGCTTTCTCACTTCGGAACCAGTCTGTTGGTCCATATCCTGTTCTACTCCTTGACCTGCATGCAGATTTCTTAGGGGGCAGTTCAGGTGGTCTGGTCTGGGGTAAAGAGCCTTTATAACTGATCATACCTCCTACTTTTTTGTTATCATCATCATCATCTATTCCTGGTCCAAACCCAAGATACATTTCCATATTTTGCTGTAAATAAGCTAATAAGTTCTATTTAGTATCAGTGTTGCTCTCTCTCTCTCTCTCTCTCTCACACACACACACACACACACACACACACACACACATTGTACCCAAAGGCTCTATTATCCTCCCAACAATGAAACCAGGAGAAAGACCTTCCATCATTGCTGGTTCAGGACTTCCCATCATCTGGACTTCTCCAGTAGCCTTTCCGTTCATCCAGGGGCTCTGCTGGTTCTGAGTCCTCCCCAGGTCATAAGATGGCTTGGTGACAATGGAGGTGGCCCTGTTTGGAGCCTCATATCCCCACCATCGCATACTCTGAAGTCAGACTGTCTGGTCAGAGACACGTTAATCTCGGCCCTTTTCCAGCCTAGGGAACCAGTGCCCATGTATAAGCACAAGTTATAACAATCCTCCGTCAGAGTTAGCACCGTGAAGGTGGTTAACATCACCACTGGCATCATCACCGTGACCAGCACCGCCATCATCGCCCATGCCATCAGCATCAGCAGCCATGACATTTTATAATTCTTAGAAGAAGACAAAGATGAGTTAGACTTGTAATATCTTGGGAGATTTTGTTATTCTTATGAAGAAAGAGAGACACACATGAGACAGACCACGCAAAACTCTAAGCCTGAACGGCATTTTTGACTGAGATGAATTTAGGTGCCAAAAATTCTCTCCCTTGCACAATACTGCACAGTCTTTCCACCACATCAAATCTTCCAGCACAAAACTGAGCTGCCACGGCATATGGGGAGGAGGAATATGATCAGGGGTGGCTGGATTAAATCAGTTTGACACTAACATTTCAGCTTGAATTTTAAAAAGATAGTGACATCTCTTTGTGAGCTGGTAGTCATGAACGATTCATGTTAAACTGGGCATCTTGGTGATGGATCTTTTCCCTATTTTCAGAAAAGTTCTAACTTCATACAAATCATCTTTAACTATGAAAAGTAAAACGCTTTCAAAGATAAAAGTGTTCAGGTTATACACAGGAAATCCACTGCAGCCATTTAGTCGTTAACTCGTGTCCGACTATAACCCCGTGGACTGTAGTCTGCAAGACTCCTCTGTCCAAGGGATTTGCCAGGAAAGAATACTGGAGTAGACTGCCATTTCCTTCTCCAGGGAACCTTCCCAACCCAGGGACTGAACCAACGTCTCCACGAATCCTCCTGTCAGGCAGATTCTTTACCACTGAGCCACCTGGGAAATCCACATAGAGGGCTTAATAACTTTAATTCTGCAACAGTATAATTCCAGACCTTTGGTGCTTTTAGTCAGAGCCCAAAACATTCTTCCAGTTTTGATTATATACTCATAGTATGTATAAAGAAATAGCTACTTGCCACCTGCTTGGCAGCAAGATAAGATCTTTACAAACAGTATTTCAGTTAATTCTTACATAAACTTTGGAAAAAATGCTACTGCATCTCAGAATGGCTACACAGCTTTTCAAATACACAGACAGAAAGCGGCAAATCACACTTCAACACTTTCTTGATTGACTTCAAGACCTACGCTCTTAACTACTAAGCTACACAGCCTCTCACTTCCTAACTTCTCCATCTAAATAACAGCAGTAAAACGTTGGTAATGCCAAATTTGGTTAGGGACTCCCTGTCCACCAAAGTTTTCAACGTTTTTTCTACTCACATAATTTTCTGTTTATTCAATTTGGTTGAGTAAGTGAGAATGTTTAAATACCTTTCATAAATATGGTGCCACTTTTCAGCTTCCCAATTTACATTCCCCACCTCCAAAAGAGTTGACAAGAAATTTTTTCTACCTTTCAAAAGTTTATCTGTTTCTCAGTTAGTTAAGGCACTGTTTATTTGTCCTGTAGATGTACAACTAGTGCCTACCCAGGTCTCTCTGCTGATTTTTCCCATTTTCATCTGTAGGAAAAGATGCAGAAGACTTTGAACAAATTAGTTACCCAGTGCCCTATCTGGCAGGCTTCCAGGTTATTTCTTCACTTCATTGTCTTTGACTTATTTACAACTCTTTACAGAGAACTGAGAGCAAGATAAATGGACCCGGTTCATATACATGTAAATTATCCTGCCTTGTGAAGGATCAACTGACCTTTCTCCTCCAAAAACAAACGCAATGCTACCAGTTTTGCAGTGTATTAGTTTCAGTAATCTGTATTGAGCTGTTTTTGTTTAACGTTTTGAATTCTCCCTTAAACTAATTGTAACATCTTACAACTAGTTCATCATTAGTTTCCTCATGAGTTAATAAGTTAAATAAAATCTTTGACAAGCATTCATTTCCTGTTTGTTGGATATTCATCGTTTTATCTTTTTTTTTTTTTTTAATTTAACACATAACACATCTCGACTTTGCTATTTATCTTAATCTGGATTTCCCAGAAAGCAGAGCCTGAGGTGCAAAGTCGGTGTCTTTATACAGAGGTGACACCAGGAAACTGTGATGGTGATGTGGGGAGAGCAACACGGGCAAAAAGGGACAAATCAGTCAAGGACGTGCCACTGGCATGCTGCAGCCCATGGGGTCGCAGGCAGACACGACGGGGGCCCTGGACTGAGTCAGTGACCACTGTGGGAACCAGAACCCCTCAGGAACTATGCAGAATAAGCAGCTTCAGAACCGTTCACCAAAAGTGTAAAAGGCTGGCTGTTTCTCTTCCAACCACTGTCTCCTATAAGTTTGAAACGGGAGGGAAGGGGCACAACCTTTAAAAGTGTGACAAAGCCGGAGGACAGGACAGAAAGGGGCTAGAACCAACCAGGGCAAAGCTGGTGAAAGATTTAACTTCCGTGGACCTTGCACCTCGTTACATACTCAGCGGAAAACATCAGCATCTAAATAAGACCCCCACCAGTGCCAGACAGTTCTGAGGATAGCTCTACATGGCCAAAAGCTGGGCGGTAGCCCAATTTCTGGAAATCCCTGCCCCTTCCCAGAAATGGTTGGACTAGTTTTCACACTCAGCCTATGAAATAAACAGGCCCGTTAAATCCATGCCTTATTTCAGGGCTTCTTGCCCTCTGAGATGACCCACACTTTGTCTGCAGACTGTGTGTGCTTCTCTAAATAAATCTACTTCCCGCCTATCACTTTGTCACTGAATTATTTTGTGATGAGACATCAAGAACCTGAGCTTCACTAAGGCCTACCAGGCATGGGATCAAGCCCCAGTACGAGGTACACAATGGGTACTGACGCCCCAGACTCAGCCTCTGTGTTGGTCTTGGTGTCCAGTCGCTCAGTCATGTCCGACTCTGCAACCCCGTGGACTCCAGCCCACCAGGCTTCCTGTCCATCACCAACTCCTGGAGTTTGTCCAGACTCATGTCCATTGAGTCGGTGATGCCATCCAATCATCTCATCCTCTGTTGTCTCCTTTTCCTCCCCCTTCAATCTTTCCCAGCATCAGGGTCTTTTCAAATGAGTCAGTTCATCTCATCAGGTGGCCAAAGCACTGGAGTTTCAGCTTCAGCATCAGTCCTTCCAATGAATATTCAGGACTGATCTCCTTTAGGATGGGCTGGTTGGATCTCCTTGCAGTCCAAGCAACTCTCAAGAGTCTTCTCCAACGCCACAGTTCAAAAACATCAATTTTTTGTTGCACAGCCTTTTTTACTGTCCAGCTTTCACATCCATACATGACCACTGGAAAAGCCATAGCTTTGATTAGATGGACCTTTGTAGGCAAAGTAATGTCTCTGCTTTTTAAAATGCTGTCTAGGTTGATCATAGCTTTTTTTCCCAAGGAGCAAGTGTATTTTAATTTCATGGCTGCAGTCACCATCTGCAGTGATTTTGGAGCCTAAGAATATAAAGTCTCTCACTGTTCCCACTGTTTCCCATCTATTTGCCATAAAGTTATGGGACTAGATGCCATGATCTTCATTTTTTGAATATTGAGTTTTAAGCTATCTTTTTTACTCTCCTTTTTCACCTTCATCCAGAGGTTCTTTAATTCCTCTTTCTTTCTGTCATAAGAGTGGTGTCATTTGCATAACTGAGGTTATTGATATTTCTCCTGGCAAGCTTGATTCCAGCTTGTGAGTCATCCGCTCTGGCGTTTTTTGTGATGTCCTCTGCATATAATTTAAGTAAGCAGGGCGACCATATACAGACCTGATGTTCTCCTTTCCCAGTTTGGAACCAGTCTGCTGTTTCATGTCCGGTTCTAACTGTTGTTTCCTGACCTGCATACAGATTTCTCAGGAGGCAGAAAAGGTGGTCTGGTATTCCCATCTCTTTAAGAATTTTCCCAGTTTGTTGTGATCCACACAGTCAAAGGCTTTAGCATAGTTATTAAAGCAAAAGTAGATGTTTGTCTGGAATTCATTTGCTTTTTCTATGATCCAACAGATGTTGGCAATTTGATCTCTGGTTCCTGTGCCTTTCTAAATCCAGCTTGTACATCTGGAAGTTCTTGATTCACATACTGTTGAAGCCTAGCCTGAAGGATTTTGAGGAGTACTTTGCTAGCATGCAAAATGTGTACAACTGTGTGGTAGTTTGAGCATTCTTTGGCATTGCCCTTCTTGAGAGTGAAATGAACACTGACCTTTTCAAGTCCTATAGCCACTGCTGAGTTTTCCAAATTTGCTGGCATATTGAGTGACGCACTTTAACACCATCATCATTTAGGATCTGAAACAGTTCAGCTGGAATTCCATCACCTCTACTAGCTTTGTTCCTAGCGATGCTTCCTAAGGCCCACCTGACTTCGCATTCCAGGATGTCTGGCTCTAGTTGAGTGATCACATCATTGTGGTTATCTGGGTCATGAAGATCTTTTTTTGTGCAGTTCTTCTGTGTATTCTTGTCACCGCTTTTGTTTCTGTTAGATCCATTGCCAGGAGCCAGTGTGAGGAACTCCGCCCGTGGCAAAGGTCATGAGGAAGCAGGCTTCGGCATACAGAAAAGCGGGATGGAGCCTCAGGAGACCCCCTGTTCCCGAGCATCTGCCCCCAAAACCAGAGCCTGCCTCCTTCACTTATGCTCTCACTACACCTCTGACTTTACGGGGGGCTTGCCCCCCATCACCATTTCTCTCAGAGAAGGAGTCAACTTGCAGCTCCAGTTAATAAAAAATTCCTGGGCGGGACAAGAGTGTTTCAACTTACAAACTCCTCTGAAGGTTCTCTAGCCTGCCTGAGTGGGTTTGTCCGGCCATTACAGCCTCCCAACCGTGAGAGGCACGAGATGCTTTAAAACTTTCTAAATACAGACTTTTTTGAGAAGTTAGAAAATTATTAGTATAGTATTAGTGGGTTGATTAGAAATTATATTGGTGAAGGGTTTTTCATTTGTTAAGCCAATATTTGCTGCTAAATCTCCATATTCCCTGCCCTTATAATGAATATAACTAGCATATAGGAGAATTAAGTATTAACCTTTAAGATTAATCATGTTAAACCTTAGGCTAAGTAAATTCCTTTCTTGATTGTAACCACTACACTCTCACCCTATAAGAATGCAACTTTATTTGGAGGGTGGCGCTTGGTTTAAGAAAAAATCACCCCTGGAAAACATAAGTTTTCTGGTTAACTGACTGTTATCAGAAAGGGCCATAAAATGTCAGCAGGCCTCATGGCCAGAAGATGATTAAAACCCCTAAGACCTTTTTTTATATACATTTATGTGAAGCACCTGATTTTGATAAAGGTCAGGACTGTTGACCCCCACGTGACTTTAAAATTTCCATTTGTCTATATGTGTAACAAAAGATATATAAGCAAACCTAAAAAATAAAGAAATCAGTGCAATTTCTGGAAAGATTGATTCCCTCATATTGTTTCTTTCTTGCTCCCCGTTTTTCTAGCTGAATTCCCATCTGGAATGTGAGTACTCACCAAGCCTGCTAATTTTGCCTGGGCTTCTAAGATCAGACTGAGGAGGCCTCAGTGCCTCCTCTCCTTTGGGAGAACAGAGAGACGCCTGTGGTCTACGTAGGTGGTGATTGGTATTCCACGTAAACCAAGTTATTCAGGCTCTTTTCCTCCACTAATTTTCCTACTACATTATCCGTTTCTGATCTCTCTCTATATCTGTAATTAAATAAGTTTTTTCCTAGGACGCCTACTCTGTCTCCCCTTCGAATTACCCTGGGTCCACTGGGGCTGGACCCCGGCAATGCATACCATTTGTGTATTTAATTTTGCCTATGTCTGTGGTACCTGCTTGCCAAGTCAAATCTTGAAGACAGAATTTTGGGTGAACTAAAAGTGAATCACTTTATTGCTTTGCTAGGCAAAGAGGGACACAGTGGACTTGTCCCTTAAAAATTGTGTGTCTCAATCAAGGGGAACTTGGTGAGGAGTTTTATAGCAAAGGTTCAAGGATGGGGTTGCTGAGAAGGATTGGGGTGTGTTCGGGGCCTGCACCCCTTTAATCTGGGCTTGGATGGTCTCCTGATGAGCTTCTCTCAGGGTTACCAGACTGTGACCTTCTCTCTGGAGTGAAGAGTGCTTCATCAAGTAGTTGACACCTTCCAGTCGTTGGGGCTTTCACTCAGCAGCTCAAAAATTTTGTCGTCTGTATCTCTTGAGTGGAACCAGGGCCCTGCTCTAGGGCTGCCCTATTGTTTTTTGAGTATCCTCGCCCCCCTTGTCTCCACATCCATCCTCTTCCCTCATCAACAACTGTTTCAACCTGCCTTTTGGAATGAAAGGGAAGTCAAGAAACGGGGGACTCGGAACTAACTGCTTTCATGCCAAGAGATCCATAGGGTCCTGCTTGGTTTCGGTATTAACTCTCTTGTACATTGCATGGTTTTAGAAAAAGTTGTGAAGCAGAACAGTGAAAACACCGTGGGGCACGTGGGGGGGTAAGTGGGCAGAACAGCAGGGAGCAGGTTATCTCGGGCGCAGTCGAATCGGAGGGGCTGAGGGGATGTGGGGCTGGGCGCAGAAGCAGCAGCTGCCGGGCGGATGTGCTCTAAGCTGAACATTGTTACATTCTCCTCCATTTTAAAACTGCAGCCTGGTTCCCGTTGCCTTTACGGGAAATGCTGACACACATGGCGCAGTCGCTCGCCATCCGGCCTTTGCCTCCCTCTCAGGTCTTTGCTTCTCAACCAGCAGCGCCTTCCACACGCTGGAGCTTGCCCTTCACCCCGACGCCGTTCCGAGCGGTTCTCGTGTTCATGCGGCTTCCTCCTCCTTTCACGGTGACCCCTCATTGAATGTCAGTAGAAGCGTCACGCCTACGTCCTTCTTGCTCCTCCACAATATTCTGCATATTCTGCTGTGCTTCCCTTTATCAGAGCATGTCTCTTCTCCACCTCTCTCCCTTTCTCATTACTCTGTGAGTTCTTGGAGGTCAGCTACAATTTTTGCATCTTTGCAGCACCAGTGTGCAACACCTTCTCCCCCATAACAGGCACTCAAAAACGGTTTGTTGATTTAAGCACTTACTCAGCAGTTATCTGTACCTGCCATGAGTTGAATGTAAAGAGTCCGCCTCAGTCAGGAAAGGCCAGGTACTGCTCCAGCAACAACTGGGAGATCTCAGCTTTTTAAGGCCACCCGTGCCATTCCCCACTCGCACTGCATGCTGCCAGTGATCCAAGTCAAGCAGGATCCTTCCTGTGTTAAAAAGATGGATATGTTTACTTTCATTAACGGAGTTTAACCAGAAAATTGCCACAGCTCCACCTTCGCTAAGCTAGCTAGACACTGACTGTGCATTTGATAAAACAGCTTCCCTTGAGGTCTCCTACTCAGTGAGAGATAGGACAGTGACATGCTAGAAATGGTAGCTGTGATAATGGCAGAGAATATGTCTGCAGATGGCAGAGTGTTCTCATAGCCTTGTAGAGTCCAGACTCACTTTCCCAGTAAATGCCATTCTATGTGCATTTTAAGGACAGACATTCTCCAATTCAAGTGTGCTTACCTCTAGATTCTAGTATTTTATATGAACTTTGTGTCTTGGAACATCAAAATAAGTCTGTTTATCTACTTGTCATTCTTTAATCATTCTCTACTCAATTTTTAACTCTACAAGATAGGAAACAGTTAGGAGAAAACCTCCAATGAGAAGACAGAAGGCTCATGAAACAGAAGAAAAACTATTTTGGTAAGGACAATATTTCCATATTATATTTTCAAGAGGTCAACATAAACAATAGTGAGTTAAAAAATATTTTTTAAATCATCCACAGTGTCACTTCCAGTGTTGTGTTAATTAATGCAAATGCGGAGCGCTGCATCAGTTCCTGCTTGAATTCCACCAATGTGCATCTGCACAGCAAATATGTTAGTGAGTAACCCTAAGCCACTGTCAGAGGTTCTTTTTCAACTGCTAATTCCTAGAAAGTCATTGCCAGCATTCTAGGCATATTTTAATATCTTCAGGCAGATCCGAAGGAGCTAACAGAAGTCTTGAGAAAGGGTGTGACACTCTCCCATTCTTTGTATTTATAAATTCCACTCCCCAGGAGTAGGCAGAGAATAGAAGTAAAACCACATTAATTAAATACCTATTAAAGAAGTGGTTTTTATCCTAGCTATATAATTTAATTTTTACAAATTAGGTGTTATTAAAATGTCTGCTGACATGCCTTAAGTTTTCTCAAAGTGGTTGAGAATAAAATAAGTGATTAGTTAAAACAGATAACTTTTTTTGCCAACACTGTATGTTGACAAAAGTCCACCATTCCCATGACTGACATTTTTACCACTTCAGAAGAATTTCAACATCGACAATTTTTTTTTCTAGTGAACAGGAAACAAAATTAATGCCTAGGAATACAAAACCTCTTATCCTTTTACACTATTAAGGAGAAATCTGTGTCTGCCAGTTTGGATCTTGATTCTTTCTTGTAGAGAATCATGAAAATAACTGCATTTGAAAACAGCAAATCACTGGCAATTGCTTGAGTGATTGACATTGGAAAAACCAGAAGGTTAATGGTGGAAGAGAAAGGAATGTATACAAATATTAAAAAAAAAAAATAGAGAAGAGAAAAGGCCATGTGGGTTGCATTCTGGAAGGTGGGGGATGGGATTCAATGAGCTTTTAGAGAGAACAGAAGACTTACAATCTGACTTACATGAAAGAAAGAATTGCCAAGGCAGAATGTAAAAACATAGTAATATTAAGTGGCATCCTTTTATCACATTTACAGAAGACTTTAAAAAACAAATTTCACTTTAAATTAAACATTGGACTAATTTTTAAACTGTATCTCAGATTTAGACTGAACCACAAGATTATTCAGTTTTTGTGATTTTACATTAACAGTATTAAATACGTGATTATTTCTGTGAGGATAATGGTCTTCTTCTAAATATTTCTGGATACTCTCCAATTTGCATTGGTCAGTTTCCATTCTTGATTTTGAAGGTTTCATACCCTTGACTCTAACTTATTATACAAATAGGAAGAAAAATAAGCTGATACATTTCTATTCAGATTTGTTTACAAACATGAAAAATTCCCATTTTGAACAAGACTCCGGAAGCTTTTTGAACTTATAAAGAACTGAACACAAATCCATTACTAAGTTGGAATGGCAGCATGAAGAACTCTGCAGATGCTTTCCTCCACAAAAACAAACGTAACTGGTGAAAACTGCATTAAGAAAAATATATTTAAAGTCTTTAAAAATTACCCTAAGGGCATGCAACAAATGAGACATTTATTTTTAAAATGTTACCAAGTCTTGGTAAGAATAGTGAGAGTCTATGGCATTCAAACTACAACCAGACTCACTGCCTTTCTGACCTGGTTCAGGGTGAGGAAGCCCCGCTTCTGGCAGAGAAGCAGCCTTTCAGGGCGTCGTATCCTCTAGGAACCCAGTCCAGGGCCAAGGCTGCTTCCTGGAGGGACAGGGTGCTGGCGTTGCTCCTCTCCCATGTTCCCGCTGGCAGAATTTCTATTCCTGTGTGGTCCGAGGTTTGGAGCTTCTTTGTAGGGTGGGAGCTCTATCCAAGGTCTTGAGGTCAAGAATATCAGATGCTTACTGCCCTCATCTGAGCTCATTCGTAGGGCTGCCTTCTGGACGTGGTGTCCACTCCAGGTGCAGGGGTGCTGTTCTGAGAAAACAACGCTCACGCTCCAGCCAATACTCAGGCTCCCGCTGCAGAGCAATGACCCTGAGGATCTTCCCAGGGAGAAAAGCAGGCTGTGGGAGTACAGCACAGCCCTCTGTAAGGAGACCACCTCTGTTTGGAACAGAGTATCAGTCAGTTCAGTTGTGTCCAACTCTTTCCGACCCCATGGACTGCAGCACGCCAGGCCTCCCTGTCCATCACCAACTCCTGGAGTCCACTCAAACCCATGTCCACTGAGTTGGTGATGCCATCCAACCATCCCATTCTCTGTAGTCCCCTTTTCCTCCTGTCCTCAATGTTTCCCGGCATCAGGGTCTTTTCAAATGAGTCAGCTCTTTGAATCAGGTGGCCAAAATATTGGAGTTTCAGCTTCAACATCAGTCCTTCCAGTGAATATTCAGGACTGAGCGTAGGGAAGTTCACCTTCGAATACATAGTGCTGTGGGAGGGGAACTGTCAAAGACAAAGTAGATTGTGGTGATCAGCAATTCAAAGGGAGGAGAAAGTTTCCCTGGAAAGGATTCCATTTAGTGTGTAGCAGATTTTGCCTTGGACATTGTTAAAAACAATAGAGCAGATGACTAGCAATTAGTGAAGACTGCGCATCAAGGCTGTATACTGTCACCCTGTTTATTTAACTTATATGCAGAGTACATCATGAGAAATGCTGGACTAGAAGAAACACAAGCTGGAATCAAGATTGCCGGGAGAAATATCAATAACCTCAGATATGCAGATGACACCACCCTTATGGCAGAAAGTGAAGAAGAACTAAAGAGCCTCTTGATGAAAGTGAAAGAGGAGAGTGAAAAAGTTGGTTTAAAGCTCAACATTCAGAAAACGAAGATCATGGCATCCAGTCCCATCACTTCATGGCCAATAGATGGAGAAACAGTGGAAGCAGTGTCAGACTTTATTTTGGGGGGCTCCAAAATCACTGCAGATGGTGACTGCAGCTATGAAACTAAAAGACGCTTACTCCTTGGAAAAAAAGTTATGACCAACCTAGATAGTATATTCAAAAGCAGAGACATTACTTTGCCGACTAAGGTCCGTCTAGTCAAGGCTATGGTTTTTCCTGTGGTCATGTATGGATGTGAGAGTTGGACTGTGAAGAAGGCTGAGCGCCAAAGAATTGATGCTTTTGAACTGTGGTGTTAGNAAAAAGTTGGTTTAAAGCTCAACATTCAGAAAACAAAGATCATGGCATCCGGTCCCATCACTTCATGGGAAATAGATGGAGAAACAGTGGAAAGAGTGTCAGACTTTATCTTTTGGGGCTCCAAAATCACTGCAGATGGTGACTGCAGCCATGAAATCAAAAGACGCTTACTCCTTGGAAGAAAAGTTATGACCAACCTATATAGTATATTCAAAAAGAGAGACATTACTTTGCCGACAAAGGTCCATCTAGTCAAGGCTATGGTTTTTCCTGTGGTCATGTATGGATGTGAGAGTTGGACTGTGAAGAAGGCTGAGCACCGAAGAATTGATGCTTTTGAACTGTGGTGTTGGAGAAGACTCTTGAGAGTCCCTTGGACTGCAAGGAGATCCAACCAGTTCATTCTGAAGGAGATCAGCCCTGGGATTTCTTTGGAAGGAATGATGCTAAAGCTGAAACTCTAGTACTTTGGCCACCTCATGCGAAGAGTTGACTCATTGGAAAAGACTCTGATGCTGGGAAGGATTGGGGCAGGAGGAGAAGGGGACGACTGAGGATGAGATGGCTGGATGGCATCACTGACTCGATGGACGTGAGTCTGAGTGAACTCTGGGAGATGGTGATGGACAGGGAGGCCTGGGGTGCTGCGATTCATGGGGTCACAAAGAGTCGGACATGACTGAGCGACTGAACTGAACTGAACTGTACTGTGTTTTATTTTGTTTTTGTTTTTCCAGTTATCTTGTTTTCCAGCTCTGGCTCTTCTTTCTATTTTCCATCTCTTTGCTAAACTTCTCATTATATCCATACATTCTCCTCCTGAGTTATTTGGTCACTGTTAGTATTGTTACCTTGAACTCTTTCTCAGGTAGATCACTCACTTCCACTTCGTTTAGTTCTCTTTCTGAGGTTTGTCTTGTTCTTACATTTGGAACATATTCCTCTGTGTCTTCATATTGCCTGAGTGGCTGTGTTTATTTTTATCTCTAGGGAGTTACCTTCCTTCTCCTGACTTTGGAGATGTGGCCGTATGTAGGAGATGTCCTTTGGGCCCAACAACGTGTTCCAGTGTGGCTACTAGAGCTAGTTGCTCCTGGAATGGCCTCTGTGTGGGCTGCTTACACCCTTCTGTGTATCAGGGCCAAACGCTGTGGGCCTGCTGGCAGGTGAGGTGCTGGCATGGCGGCTCTGTTTCCTACAGCCCTCTGGCTCTCCCAGTGTAAGCCCCACAGGTTTTAAAACCCAAGTTCCTGGTTCATCTTCACAGAGCAAGGCTCCCAGGTGGGTTCCTAACATGGGGCTCAGACCTCTCACTCTTTGAGGAGGGCCTTTGAAGTTGGGATTTCCCTCCTGCTTGTGGGTTGCTAAGCCAGGGGTCCTGAGGAAAGCCCATCTCCACCCTCCTCCCCATCTCACTGAGACTCTTTATTTTTTTATCTTTGGTTGTGGACTTTTTTCTGCTAGTCTTCAGGTCATTCGCATAGATAGTTACTCTGTAAATTGTAATTTTGCTATGTCCTAGGAGGAGGTGAGTTCAGGATCTTCATAGTCTGCCTTTTTGATCCCTCCTTTCATCACTGTTATTTTAAATCACAAGAATTTCAGCTTCTTTATTTCATTTTTTTTTCCTATTTCAGTTCTATGCAAATTAAAAAATGAAATAAAGAAAGTAAATATTCATATCTCAGAGAGAAATCCAGTGCAGTAGAGGGAGGGGAAAAAAAGGAACACATACAAAACAGTATTTAAATTAATCAAAATCAAGTGTTCTTGGCTCAGAAAATAGGGACGATATGGAGTGTTCTCTTTTGAGTTCCAAGTGTATATGAATGAACAATGCTACTCAGAGTCTTTTGCATTTCTATGCTGCATTAACCTATAGTCAAATGCATTTATGTGAGTGTATGAAATACTTATAGTGACCCACTGAGTTAGGTATGAGTGATTTTCAATTTACACTGACAGAATTTTGTATTGCAAAAACACTTGTGTATGTTTTTTTCTCCAATTAATGTGAAAAGAATCCAGTACCCCCAAATAGTAGATGATAAAAATGAAGCTCTGAGTGGCTAACTGGAGATGACAGTGTCAGGTCTTGGACTGAAATCTCTCATACCAAAGCAGATATTCTTCCTGTTGTTGTGCAGCAAGGCTCTACAGGAAGTCCTTCTGGGTTGGATGGGGCCTCTCCAGCCCTGAGTGGAGGCTCACAACCTTTCACTGTGAGTCTCCGTTCTCCTCTCTCTGTTTTCCAGCAGTGTTTATCAATGAACCATCATCTTCAAGGGTACCCGTGCTTCCTTTAGGCAGGAGAAGGAAGGGGTGACTGAGGAGGCTGTGTGCACCTGCTGTCAGGTGGGAGGGGGCTGTGCAGTTGTAAAGAAGAAAAGGGCATGTAAGGACACTGACCAAGCTGGGAGGGGCCATCAGAACAGCTGGGAGGGGCCATCAGAACAGCTGGGAGGGGCCATCAGAACAGCTGGGAGGGGCCGTCAGAACAGCTGGGAGGGGCCATCAGAACAGCTGGAGAAGGGCCTTGGCGAGGCATTTCAGGGACGAGCCTGAGTGTTGTGCGGGTAAGTTATGGATGTGAATGTTCACGATGTGTACAGTTCTGCATTTAATGCACAGAAAACGAGACACACACACCCTTCCTTCCAGCTCCCCTCAGAGAATGACTGTCTGTGTACAAGTGTCTGTGCTGTGCTTAATCTCTCAGTCGTGTCTGACTCTTGATCTGTCCATGGTATTCCACGCAAGAAAACTGGAGCAGGGTGTCATACCCTCCTCCAGGGATACATGTGTATACATGCACATAAAAACATTGGCTCTGTCTCCCTTCACATAACCCAGCTTCTCTCAGGAGGGCATACTGCCCTTACCTCTTTAGGGACCCAGCCCCAACCACCTTGTTGTCCCAGGGCTTAGATTAGGAACTTGCACTCATTCTTTGAGTCCTGAGACTCAAATGGGTCTCAGGACACGTTTACAAATTTAAGATAGCTGAGGATCCCAAAGNACACCCTTCCTTCCAGCTCCCCTCAGAGAATGACTGTCTGTGTACAAGTGTCTGTGCTGTGCTTAATCTCTCAGTCGTGTCTGACTCTTGATCTGTCCATGGTATTCCACGCAAGAAAACTGGAGCAGGGTGTCATACCCTCCTCCAGGGATACATGTGTATACATGCACATAAAAACATTGGCTCTGTCTCCCTTCACATAACCCAGCTTCTCTCAGGAGGGCATACTGCCCTTACCTCTTTAGGGACCCAGCCCCAACCACCTTGTTGTCCCAGGGCTTAGATTAGGAACTTGCACTCATTCTTTGAGTCCTGAGACTCAAATGGGTCTCAGGACACGTTTACAAATTTAAGATAGCTGAGGATCCCAAAGAACATTTTTTCATGTGGCTTATATCTGTCAATATTGAGAAAAAAATGAATGGTTATGCATTCATTTAACATTAAAAATAAGTCTATTACATGTTAATTTAACTATTTTATGAAAACCTCTACATTTTTCCATAATAAATTAATGAGAAATGTGTTATTACATTTTTGAAAATCTCTTAGCAAATAGCTACATTCGCATAGTTTCTTCTCTGATCAATCTGTTGTATCATTTTATTTGAATTATTTAAAGATAGTCTGGCTTCACATAGATTGTACTCATGAGGTAAAGAGCATTTGAAAAGACTTTTAAGAAACTTGTGGATTTTATTCTTTGGTACTGTACAAACACTCAACAAGTGGTAATTTCTGCAAGAGTAGTTGCAATGTGAGGTCTGAAGCGATATCAACTGCATAATCTTACCCAGTTTCATTAAAATCTGCTGGTCTTCTCTGTACCATCTTTGCAACTTCCTGTGAGGCCAAAAGTAGGTTAAAAGATTTTTTTAGTTAGGAAAATAATTTAAACAGATTTTCTCCATAGAAGGTAGATGAATGGTGAGTATGCAAATAAAGAATGCTCAGCATCATTAATCATTGTGTGCTCAGTCACTCAATGACTCTTTGCAACCCCATGGACTGTAGCCCGCCGGGCTCTTCTGTCCAGGATTCTGTCTTGGGATTTCTGAGGCAAGAATACTGGAGTGGGTTGCCATTTCCTCCTCCAGGGGAACTTCCTGACCCAGGGATCATTAATCATTAGGGAAATGTATATCAAAAGTCACTGTGAGATGATATTTCATACCCACTGGTATATCTGTAATAACTCGGACAATAACAAGTGTTGGGGAGCATGGAGAGAAAGTGAATCATTACTTATTGCTGGGGGGAAGGAATGTAACATGGTGCAGTTCAGTTCAGTCGCTCAGTCGTGTCGGACTCTGCGACCCCATGGACTGCAGTACTCCAGACTTTCCCTGTCCATCACCAACACCCTGAGCCTACTCAAGCTCATGTCCATCATGTCAGTGATGCCATCCAACCATCTCTTCCTCTTCATCCCCTCTGCTCCCTCCTTCAATCATTCCCAGCATCAAGGTCCTTTCCAGTGAGTCAGTTTTTCACATCAGGTGGCCAAAGTATTGGAGTTTCAGCTTTAGAATCAGTCTTTTCAATGAATATTTAGGACTGATCTCCTTTAGGATGGACGGGTTGGATTTCCTTGCAGTCCAAGGGACTCTCAAGAGTCTTCTCCAACGCCACAGTCCAAAAGCATGAATTCTTTGGTGCTCAGCTTTCTTTATAGTCCAACTCTCCCATCCATACATGACTACTGGAAAAACCATAGCTTTGACTAGACGGACCTTTGTTGGTAAAATAATGTCTCTACTTTTTAATATGTTGTCTAGATTGGTCATAGCTTTTCTTCCAAGGAGCAAGCATCTGCTTTGTAGTTACTTTGGTGTAGTTACTTTGGCTATTCCTCAGAATGTTAAAACATAGTTGCCAAATGACCCAGTGAGTCTACTCCTGTCCAGTAACTCAGGAGAAATGAAAGCATCTGTCTAGACAAAAACTTGGGTGCATATGTTCACAGCAGCGTTATTCACAATAGCTCAAAGAAGATACAACCCAAATGTCTGTTGACTGGTGAATGGATAAACAAGATGTGGTCTATCCATTGGACGAATACTATTTGACAGAAAAAAGAATGGTGTAGTGGCACGTGTTACAGTAAGTCTGAACCTTGAAAACACTGAAACAATTGTAAGAAACCAATTACGAAGCACACATACTTTATAATTCTATTTGTGGGAGATAGCCAGCGAAGGCCTCCCAATAGAGAGAAAGTAGATTTGTGGCTGCTTAGCACTGGAGGGGTAGGAATAGGGAGTCGCTGTGAACAGAAAAGAGGTTTCATTTTGGTGTGATAGGAATATTCTAAAACAAGTTTTTCGTTGTAATTGTTTAACTCTGCATATCTACTTACATGCACTGAACTATACCCCTTAAAAGAGTGAATTTTGTGATATGTAAATTTTATCTCACTATCCATCCACTGATCTATCTTGCATTTGGATATTTTATTATGCCTAACCTTATAAAATTAGAAAAATATTGATTCAAAAGTTATGCAGATCTTGAAAGTATTGACACATTTCATTACACAGTATAAAAAATAACACTCACTTTAACACCACAAATGTCATCTGCTGAGTCTCTTTAAATATTTGAAAACTGTCAAGCTCAAGGTGACAAATTCAAGTTTTCCAAAATCCTCATTTTCCCCATGAAAGCTCAAATGGTAGCACTGGCAATAAATAATACCAATTGTTTTCCTTGAAGTGACACTTCACTCATTTTGGAGAAAATGTCTGTGAGATACCAATTTTAATAACCATCGTTTGTCTGTCTCTAGATCAGTCAAGGAAAAGTAGTGTGTCTGGAAAAATGCACTAAGTTCAGCTCACAATTCAAGCAATCACACAGTTGCTTTTCTCCTGCTGGCAGGTTTTTGTTTAGTAAGGACCAGTAAGTAAATGTTTTAGGCTTGGTGGGCCACATAAGGTCAGGCCAGGCGTGCCCCTGGGCCATAGCCTGCCAATACCTATGTCTGGACAGTCATCATTTTTTGGAGTGCAGAAGTGTTTTATGTCTTGCTTCCTATTTTCCACAGATGAATAAAAGTATATACAGTTGAGGATCAAGATAAAATTATAAACTTTCACTGCTTCTTCAACTATACTCTTAAGTGAAATAGGCTTTGTTTTTCATGGTTTTTTTTTTCTTTTCTTTTTTTCTTTGTAGGCATGGTGGTAAAGCATGCAGTGATGACTGAGACACTTGGGTGTCACAGCTTTGCCTCCTGCCAAGGCACAGAACTTGTAGCCATCATAGCTTTCTCACCTATGGTGCAAATATACAGAATGAAAAGGAGAAATGATATCATGGAATTATTCTGAGAACAGCTATGACCTCAGGGAACCTCTGAAAAAGTCTGAGAGACCTCCAGGGGCCTGCAGGCCACTGCTGCTGCTGCTGCTGCTGCTAAGTCGCTTCAGTCGTGTCCGACTCTGTGCGACCCCATAGACGGCAGCCCACCAGACTCCCCCGTCCCTGGGATTCTCCAGGCAAGAGCACTGGAGTGGGTTGCCATTTCCTTCTCCAATGTGTGAAAGTCTAGTTGATTTTTTCTGTCCTCCTTTCCCATCACGTTGCTAGTGTGAAAGAGCATCTAGCTGACTAGTTCAGAAAGGCTCTAGCTGGCCATCCTTGGGCAAGGTACTTATCCTTTCTGAATTTCAATCTCCCCATTCATCACGTGGGGAAAATAATAGTATCCATTCTTTTTTTGTTTTTAAGATTAAATGAGATTTTTAAGGGACTTCGCTAGTGGTCCAGTGGTTAAGACCTCATCTTCCAGTTCCTGGAGTGTGGGTTCAACCCCTGGTTTGGGATCTAAGATCCGACATGCTGTGTGATGCAGGGGCGGGGGTCGGGGGGGAGGCAAGAAAAAAGATTAAATGAGAGATTTTAAGTTAAATACTTAGCAGAATGCTGGAATAGTAACTACTTTATTGTTGACTGTAATCNGTGCGACCCCATAGACGGCAGCCCACCAGGCTCCCCCGTCCCTGGGATTCTCCAGGCAAGAGCACTGGAGTGGGTTGCCATTTCCTTCTCCAATGTGTGAAAGTCTAGTTGATTTTTACTGTCCTCTTTTCCCATCACGTTGCTAGTGTGAAAGAGCATCTAGCTGACTAGCTCAGAAAGGCTCTAGCTGGCCATCCTTGGGCAAGGTACTTATCCTTTCTGAATTGCAATCTCCCCATTCATCACGTGGGGAAAATAACAGTATCCATTCTTTTTTTGTTTTTAAGATTAAATGAGATTTTTAATGGACTTCCCTAGTGGTCCAGTGGTTAAGACCTCATCTTCCAGTGCCTGGAGTGTGGGTTCAATCCCTGGTTTGGGATCTAAGATCCGACATGCTGTGTGATGCAGGGGCGGGGGCCGGGGGGGAGGCAAGAAAAAAGATTAAATGAGAGATTTTAAGTTAAATACTTAGCAGAATGCTGGAATAGTAACTACTTTATTGTTGACTGTAAT
>SJYB01006836.1:9468-31536 GCA_006408585.1 Antidorcas marsupialis
GGGTTTGAGAGTTCAAATGCTCTCAAATGAAACAATTAATATGACTGAAATTCTCTTTTTTCTAAAGAAGGTGAAAAAAGGACTCAATCAGTTAAAAATATGTGAACAGCAAGAAACCGAAAAGAAAAATCTCTTGCTAAGAAAAGTATCTAGAAAGTAACACAACATTGTGAATCAACTATATTTCAATAAACTAAACTAAAAAAAAAAAAGAATAGAGTATCAGGTAGCAGAAGAAACAGAAATAACCTTGCTGATAAAGCAGAGGCCTTAGGAGCTATAAATGGAAAAAGACACAACACAGCAAGAATCAGAAGCTCAAATCATTTTTAAAAAGCAGTATGGCCAAAATTAAAGCTGAATGAGTAATGGGATGAAAATAATTAAGAATTAGTGAAGATGATACCAAATCATAAGTGTTCATTTCACTTAAAAGTTTGCTCTAGGGACTTCCCTGGCAGCGCAGTGGATAGGAATCAGCCTGCCAATGCAGGGAACATGGGTACAATTGCCAGTCTGGAAGGACTCCACATGCCAGCCGAGCAACTCAGCCCCTGCGCCACAACTTCTGATCTGGAACTCTAGAGCATGCAAGCCATGACTCTTGAGCCTGCGTGCTGCAACTACTAAAGCCCACTTGCCCTAGAGCCACACACCATACAACTTCTGAGCCCATGAGTTGCAACTACCGAAGCCTGTGCATCTAGACCCTATGCTCCATAACAAGAGAAGTCACCATAATGAAGAAACCTGCATATTGGAACAAAGGGCAGCCCCTGCTTGCAGCAAATAAAGAAAGTCCTCACACAGCAATGAAGACTGAGTGCAACCAAAAATAACTAAAGTGAATTTTAAAAAAGTTTGCTCTACAATATGGTCTAATTTACTGCTTAATGTTTGCTTGACTTACCCACCCTGATAAAGAATAATTGTGAAATCTAGATCTCAAGCAATGTAGCTTTACAATTTAGGTCAAAGATTAGGGTACCTACCACTGTAGGAAATTATCTAAAACAGAAAAAAAGCTTAAAGTGCACAAATTTCAAGTTAGAAGATAAAAAGTGACAGTAAATGCTACACTTGTATATATAATCAGATAATGTCCAAAACAGCAAACAGTTCTAAAGAAATGAATAAACTTATAATGAAAACATTGAAGGGAATTCCCCGGCAGTCTAGTGGTTAGGACTCTGCATTTTCACTGTCAAGAGCCTGGGTTCAGTCCCTGGTCAGGGAGCTAATATCCCACATGCTGTGTGGCGTACATATATACACCCATCACACATACATCACACACATCATATACATAACACATGTGTGTACCACATATAAAACACATGCATGTATCATACAGATGTGCTACATATCTTCCAACCCAGTGAACCAAAAAAAAAAAAAAAAAAAAAGGATAAAAATCTTAATCCTAAAAATGATAGGAAAGTTTTAAAAAAAAATGGTATAACAGGAAAATTAGAAGTAAAAAGTTGGAAAGTGAGAAGTGAAAGTGAAAGGTTCTCAGTCATGTCTGACTCTTTGCAACTCCGTGGACTATACAGTCCATGGAATTCTCCAGGCCAGAATAGTGGAGTGGGTAACCTATTCCTTCTCCAAGGGGATCTGCCCAAACCACGAATCAAACCAGGGTCTCCCGGATTGCAGGCAGATTCTTTACCAACTGAGCTCTCAGGGAAGCCCCACCCTGCTCCCCAAAAAAGTTGGAAAACAAGTCCAAAAATAGCCATGATAATAATAAAGAGACTAAATTGACCAACGGAGAGAAAAAGAAACTGCCTCAGACATACCTAAAGTATGAGAACAAGGAAAGGGTTTCAGGCAAAAGGATACTGTGCAAATAGTAATCAAATGAAAAATGGCATAGCTATATTAATATCAGATAAAATAAACTACTATAAAAAGTAATGTCAAGGTAGAAAGGATTACTACATATATAATAAGTTCAGTTTACCAGGAAGAAATAACAATTTAATATATATACACCCAATAAAATGCCTCAAACCTAGTTAAAAAAGAAAATGATAGAACTATAAGGACATAATGACTTCAATACATCTCTCTCACCATTTTGTAAGTCAAGCACCAAACAACAGAGATAATTAGAACAGCGTAACTAACAGTCTTAATCTAATGGTGAGCCTTAAATCAAAAGGGGCCACAAGTCTGGAAAAAGTGTTTTCATTTCAGTCCCTAAGAAAGGCAATGCCAAACAATGTTCAAATAACCATACAATTTCACTCATTTCACATGCTAGCAGAATTATGATCAAAATCCTTCAGGCTAGGCTTCAGCAGTACGTGAACCAGGAACTTGCAGATGTACAAGCTGGATTTAGAAATGGCAGAGGAACCAGAGACCAAATTGCCAACATCCAGTGGATCATAGTAAAAGGGAATTCCAAAACACAATCTATTTCATTGACTATGCTAAAGCCTTTGACTGTGTGGATCAAACCAAACTGGAAAATTCTGAAGGAGATGGGAATAGCAGATCACCTTTTCCTGTCTCCTGAGAAACCTGTATGCAGAACAAGAAACAACAGTTAGTACTGGACATGCAATTGCTTCAAAATTCGGAAAGGAGTATGTCAACGCTGCATACAGTCACCCTGCTTATCTAAATTATGTGCGAAGTATATCATGCAAAATGCTGTGCTGGATGACTCAAAGCTACAATCAATCAAGATTACTGGGAGAAATATCAACAATCTCAGATAATGCAGATGATAACACTTTAATGACAGAAAGTGAAGAGGAAATAAAGAACCTCTTGATGCAGGTGAAAGAGGAAAGTGAAAAAAGCTGGCTTAAAACTCAACATTCAAACTACGAAGTTCATGGCCTTCAGTCCCATGACTTCACGGCAAATAGACGGGGGGAATGTGGAAACAGTGACAAGATTTCATTTTCTTGTGTTCCAAAATCACTGTGGATGGTGACTGCAGCCATGAAATTAAAAGATGCTTGCTCCTTGGAAGAAAAGACATGATGGACCTAGATAGCATATTAAAAAGCAGAGACATCACTTGCCGACAAAGATCCATATAGTCAACGATATGGTTTTTCCAGCAGTCATGTACAGACATGAGAGTTGGACTATAAAGAATCCTGAGTGCTGAAGAAGACTCTTGAAGCTCCTAGCTACTAGGACAGCAAAGAGATCCAACCAATCAACCCTGAATATTCACTGGAAGGACTGATGTTGAAGCTGAAACTCCAATACTTTGACCACCTGATGCGAAGAGTTGACTCATCTGAAAAGACCTTGATGCTGGGAAAGATCGAAGGTAGGAGGAGAAGGGGGCAACAGAGGATGAGTGGTTGGATTCAATGAACACAATTTTGAGCAAACTCCAGGAGATGGTGGACAAGGAAGCCTGGCATGCTGCAGTACATGGGTTGCAAAGAGCTGGACACGGCACAGGAACTGAACAACATAATATCATGGTCACATGTAAAGTTCCACATTAAAAATTAAAGTCATATGCTTTCAAGCACACATGAAACATTTACAAATTTATCACATAATAGGCCACAATGCCAATTTCTAAAAATTTAAAAATATAGGTCTAAATAAACCATGTTCTCTGACTGCAAATTAAATGTTAATGAAAAAAGGCTGAATGCTAAATGTATACAACCAACAAAATTAAAATGTAAAAAAGCAAAGCGGCTGTCTGAGGAGGCTTTACAAATACCTGTGAAAAGAAGAGAAGCGAAAAGCAAAGGAGAAAAGGAAAGATGTAAGCATCTGAATGCAGAGTTCCAAAGAACAGCAAGGAGAGATAAGAAAGCCTTCCTCAGCAATCAATGCAAAGAAATAGAGGAAAACAACAGAATGAGAAAGACTAGAGATCTCCTCAAGAAAATTAGAGATACCAAGGGAATATTTCATGCAAAGATGGGTTCGATAAAGGAAAGAAATGGTATGGACCTCACAGAAGCAGAACATATTAAGAAGAGGTGGCAAGAACACACAGAAGAACTGTACAAAAAAGATCTTCACGACCCAGATAATCACGATGGTGCGATCACTCTCCTAGAGCCAGACATCCTGGAATGTGAAGTCAAGTGGGCCTTAGAAAGCATCACTACAAACAAAGCTAGTGGAGGTGATGGAATTCCAGTTGAGCTACTTCAAATCCTGGAAGATGATGTTGTGAAAGTGCTGCACTCAATATGCCAGCAAATTTGGAAAACTCAGCAGTGGCCACAGGACTGGAAAAGTTCAGTTTTCGTTCCAATCCCAAAGAAAGGCAATGCCAAAGAATGCTCAAACTACCACACAATTGCACTCATCTCACATGCTACTAAAGTAAGGGTCAAAACTCTCCAAGCCAGGCTTCAGCAATATGTGAACCGTGAACTCCCTGATGTTCAAGCTGGTTTTAGAAAAGGCAGAGGAACCAGAGATCAAATCGCCAACATCCTGTGGATCATGGAAAAAGCAAAAGAATTCCAGAAGAACATCTATTTCTGTTTTATTGACTATGCCAAAGCCTTTGAACTGTGTGGACCACAACAAACTGTAGAAAATTCTGAGAGAGATGGGAATAGCAGACCACCTGACGTGCCTCTTGAGAAACCTATATGCAGGTCAGGAAGCAACAATTAGAACTGGACATGGAACAACAGACTGGTTCCAAATAGGAAAATGAGTACATCAAGGCTGCATATTGTCACCCTGCTTATTTAACTTCTATGCAGAGTACATCATGAGAAACACCGGGCTGGAAGAAGCATAAACTGGAATCAAGATTGCTGGGAGAAATATCAATAACCTCAGATATGCAGATGACACCACCCTTATGGCAGAAAGTGAAGAGGAACTAAAAAGCCTCTTGATGAATGTGAAAGAGGAGGGTGAAAAAGTTGGCTTAAAGCTCAACATTCAGAAAACGAAGATCATGGCATGTGGTCCCATCACTTCATAGCAAATAGATGGGGAAACAGTGTCAGACTTTATTTTGAGGGCCTCCAAAATCACTGCAGATGGTGACTGCAGCCATGAAATTAGAAGACGCTTACTCCTTGGAAGGGAAGTTATGACCAACCTAGATAGCATATTCAAAAGCAGAGACATTACTTTGTCAACAAAGGTCCACCTAGTGAAGGCTATGGTTTTTCCAGTGGTCATGTGTGGATGTGAGAGTTGGAGTATAAAGAAAGCTGAGTGCCAAAGAATTGATGCTTTTGAACTGAGGTGTTTCAGAAGACTCTTGAGAGTCCCTTGGACTACAAGGAGATCCAACTAGTCCGTCCTAAAGGAAATCAATCCTGAATATTCACTGGAAGGCCTGACGTTAAAGCTGAAACTCCAACACTTTTGCCACCTGAAGTGAGAAAAGACCCTGATGGGCAAGATTGAAGGCAGGAGGAGAAGGGGACGACAGAGGACGAGATGGTTGGATGGCGTCACCGACTCAATGGACATGAGTTTGAATAAGCTCCAGGAGTTGGTGAGGGACAGTTGCTGCAGTCCATGGGGTTGGCAAAGAGTCGGACACAACTGAGCAACTGGACTGTAGACTGCAGACTGTAAACTGGAATGATCTGAAAAGCATTTTCCAAGTTGTGGAATTTTTGGAGGCTTTCCACGTAACAGGTTTGTGTTCAAATAAATGTATAAAAAATGAATTAAGAACAGCTAAAATGGTTTCCTTTTTTTCAGGTTTTCTTACAGGCTTTATTATACTAATGTAGTTTATAAGTTTCAGAGAGAGGTATAGACAATGTAGGATTTTCCAAACTTTGTGACGTCACTGTAGGGTATCGGAATGCTTAACGCAACAGTAACCTCCATCTTCCTAATTCATAACTAAATTCTTCCATCTTAAAATAAATTTAGTATGCATTTACTTACAAAACTTGAGACTGAGTTTCCCATTCAAAGATCAAAATATTAGGTTTTTATAAACACACGGATACTATTCTCAGTCCCTATCTCTTATGCTGTCCTCTGCAACATGTAACGAACACTACATTTCTATGTCTCTGTTTTCAGAGCAGCTATAAAACTTTGGCATGAGATCCAAAGTTGCTATGGTATATGCCAAGGAAACAGTCCTAGGCAAATGATATTATAGCAAAAAGATAAGTTAAATTCCACTTACTTATGCCTCACTGAATGGTCAGTTTAACTCTAAATACCAGTATATGAAGTCTACTATATACACACTTTTCTCATATTTACTTAGTGGTTTTGAGAGAGAAAACCTCACTGGCTTGAACCTCCAAATTTAGAGTCTTGGATTTTTCAGAGTTAAGCTCAAATTTACCTTTAAATTATCAACTAAAAAAAAAAGTTTGATGGCCGTATGAATCTATGAATAACAATTTAGAAAAGATGCTACTTGTGTTTTTTAAAAATGATACTTTTTTTAAATTTTACTTTACAATACTGTATTGGCTCTGCCATACACTGACATGAATCCGCCACAGGTGCACATGAGCTCCCAATCCTGAATCCCCTCCCCCCAAAATGATACTTTTAAGTGCTTTAAAGCCCTTGTTTATAGGTTGTCTATTGTTACCAACAAGAAAGGTCTCAGGATTGGAATTTCAGTCACTATCTTTTACAAGTACCAGATATAAGAGACATGGATGAGTTGTTGGAGAGTATCTTGCTGCTTCTACTCCTCTTGTGTCTGTGTTATGTGTTTGGAGGTGGGTTGGGGTGGGGAGAGACTTTCAATTCTTTGTCTCAAAGTGTATTAGTAAATAAAAGTAAAGGATAGCAGGCCCAATGCTGCTATCTTTAGAAGGGTCTGTTTCCAAGGCTGGCCCTTGGCTGGTATCTGGAAACTTGACTTTATAACGTTTCCTCCATTGTTCTGCCTGCCTGGGACAATGAACCCTGACATACCTGGTTGCCAAGATGGTCTGTATAAATAATGTGATTTATGGTGAACACCTACTTTCCTTCAGGGTCTGGAAGTCAGGTGGTTGCGGTTTGGTGCAGAGGGTGCCTATATGACTTGCCTCCAATAAAAGTGGTGGATTTTGAGTCTTAAAGCAGGCTTCTCTGGGCAGAAACATTACACTAGTGTCAAATGCCTTTTACTGCTGGAAAAAGGAGCATGTGGTATAGACCATCCTGGGTGGGAGAGCATTGGAAGCTTGTGCCTGGATGCTTCTAGATTCTCTCTGATGTGTTTTTCTCTCTTCATAATAAACTATAGCCATGATTAAAACTGACTCTCAGTTCTTTCTAGCAAGTAATCAAATGTATGGGAATGCCATCAGACCCCTAAAAAAGTAATTTATAGATTTTCATTTATTTCACATTTTAGGAAGCAGAGGAAGAAAACAATAAGCCAGATCATCTAAGGAAATATGAATAAAAATTCGGTAGCTAGAATTTTAGATAAAAAGATAATCTTCTTTGCCAACATTTATTTATGTATGCATGTATGTAGTATGCTGGGCTTAAAAGGAACTTACATCTTACACGGGGAAACACACACATACACATATGTAATAAAGTGTTATAGGTAGCATAATATATATAAAGGCATACAGAAGAAATGTTCAGTCCTACTTGGAATTATGCAAGGTATAGGCTAAAGAAAAAAAAGCAGCTTAAGATGCATGTTGAAAGATGAAATGGCCATAATGATGATGATGGCAATAGGAGGTTATTTCAGTTAGAAGGGCACAGAGTAAGTAAAGATATGGAGACATAAGGTGCATTTGGAGATACTCTGAATATGGCCGATGTAGGGAGTATAAGCAATTCTTGGCAACAGTCATAACACAGAGTGCCCTCCACCCAATGTTTTAGCTTTTAGAGTGACATGGTCCTTTTAAGTTGCAATCTTCCCTGTAAAATCAGATTGAGTGTTTAGGATTCAAGGTATAAGTCAGAAAACCAAACAGGCCTGAAACAAATCCTATTCTACTATTATATAATTAGAAAGTAGTAATAACCAATAGAATAATTTGCAAAAAGTTACATTCATATATATTTTATGTTAAAACCTAGAAACACTAATACAAAAGTACAAATAATTTTGAGATGTTTATATGAGGCTCCTCATGAGAATAGGACTTAACCAAGGATTTCTATATACTTAAAATATTTTTGGCTTATTCCATCAATTCTGTATTCCCCACCAGGAACTCTAATTTTACATCTCTGATGGCTGCTATATATTATGTTTTATGTTTTAGAAACATATGATAAATAACACACATGTGCCACTAGAATTATTAGATTAGTGAAAAAGTAATTGTGGTTTTACACTACTGAACTTTGCCATTTGATACTGGAATACATTCTTATGTAGGGTTATGTTACACGTCATTTAATGAACATCTCTCTTTATGTTTTTTTTTTTTTTGCTAACAACTTATCACTTGCTGTTGATTTTATATTTATTTTAGACTTAGGGAAATGATGTTAGACAAAAAGCAAATTCAAATGATTTTTTATTCGAGTTCAAAATATGTCATATAGCAGCAGAGATAACCTGACACATCAACAAGACATCTGGCCCAGGAACTGCTAACCAAAGTACAAAGCAGCAGTAGTTCAAGAAATTTTGCAAAGCAGATGAAAGCCAAAGATGAGGACTGCAGTGGCCAGCCGTCGAAAGCTGACAACAACTAATTGAGAGCATCATCAAAGTTGATCCTCTTAAAAACTACATGAGAAGCTGCTGGAGAACTCAGTGCTGACCATTCTACACTCATTAGGCATTTGAAGCAAATTGGAAAGGTGAAAAGACTTGGTAAGTGGCTGCCTTGGTAAGTGACTGAAATTTTTAAATCGTCCTTTTAAAGTGTTGTCTTCTCTTATTCTATGCAACAATGACAAACCATTTCTTAATTAGACTGTGACACGTGATGAAAAGTGGACTTTAAACAACAACCCGTGACAACCAGCTGAGTGGCTGGACAAAGAAGCAGCTCCAAAGCACTTCCCAAATCCAAACTTGCACCAAAAAAAAAGGTCTCGGTTGCTGTTTGATGGTCTACAGCCAGTCTGATCCACTACATCTTTCTGAATCCCTGCAAAATCATTACATCTGAGACGTATGCTCAGCAAATTAATGAGATGCACTGAAAACTGCAATGCCTACAGCCAGCACTGGTCAACAGAATGAGTTCAATTCTTCTCCACAACAACGCCTGACTGCATGATGCACAACCAGTGCTTCAAAAGTTGAATAAATTGGGCTATGAAGTTTTGCCTCATCTGCCATATTCACCCGACCACTTACCAAACAACTATCAACTTCAAGCATCTCAACTTTTTGTAGGCAACATGCTTCCACAACCAGCAGGAGGCAGAAAATGCTTTACAAGTGTTTGTTGAATTCCAAGACACAATTTTTATGCTACAAACAGTTATCGCTGGCAAAAATGTGTTTGGTGTAATGGTTTCCACTTTGAGTAACAAAGATGTGTTTGAGCTTAGTTATAATGATTAAAATTCTTGGTTGGAAACTACAGTTACTTTTGTACCAACCTAATAAGTACAAGCTGGAATCAAGATTGCCGGGAGAAATATCAATAACCTCAGATATGCAGATGACACCACCCTTACGGCAGAAAGTGAAGAGGAACTAAAAAGCCTCTTGATAAAAGTGAAAGAAGAGAGTGAAAAAGTTAGCTTAAAGCTCAACATTCAGGAAATGAAGATCATGGCATCTGGTCCCATCACTTCATGGCAAAGAGATGGGGAAACAGTGGAAACAGTGTCAGACTTTATTTTTGGGGACTCCAAAATCACTGCAGATGGTGATTGCAGCCATGAAATTAAAAGACGCTTACTCTTTGGAAGGAAAATTATGACCAACCTAGATAGCATATTCAAAAGCAGAGACATTACTTTGCCAACAAAGGTCTGTCTAGTCAAGGCTGTGGTTTTTCCTGTGGTCATGTATGGATGTGAGAGTTGGACTATGAAGAAAGCGGAGCGCTGATGAATTGGTGCTTTTGAACTGTGGTGTTGGAGAAGACTCTTGAGAGTCCCTTGGACTGCAAGGAGATCCAACCAGTCCATTCTAAAGGAGATCAGTCCTGGGTGTTCTTTGGAAGGACTAATGCTAAAGCTGAAACTCCAATACTTTGGCCACCTCATGCGAAGAGTTAACTCACTGGAAAAGACTCTGATGCTGGGAAGGATAGGAGGATAAGGGGATGACTGAGGAGGAGATGGCTGGATGGCATCACCGATTCAATGGACATGAGTTTGGTAAACTCCGGGAGTTGATGATGGACAGGGAGGCCTGGCATGCTGCAATTCATGGGGTCGCAAAGAGTCGGACATGACTGAGCGACTGAACTGAACTGAACTGAATTTAAGTACAAAGTTGATTTTGTCAGTAAATCAGGTTTTGGGTACATGAATACGGAACTGAAACTTTAACTCACATTTTAAAATGTATCCCTCTGTTAGTCTTCAAACTACAGAAGTCTTTGAGGGGTAGGTGTCACTTGATGTGTGATACTAAGTTACCAAGCTATTCATGTGAAAGTCCCCTTCTTCCAAAAAAAAATAATCAGAATTTTAAACTTATGAAGAGACTTAGATTCAAGTCCATTTTTGTTACTGATTTCAAGCAAAAAAACTGCTAAATGCTACCCCAACTGAGTTTTTAAAAAAACACAAATTGCATTCTTCAACAAATTCGTTAATATTAGCTACTTTGAATATTTTCTTGAAGAATGCAATGTAGTAATTTAGTAACACACATCAGTATTAGCCAATATTTAAAGTACATCATTTTAGGTTATGGGCTTCCCTGGTGGCTCAGCAGTAAAGAATCCACCTGCAGGAAACGTGGGTTCATCCCTGGGTTGGGAAGATCCCTTGGAGAAGGAAATGGCAACCCATTTCAGTATTCTTGCCTGGGAAATCCCATGGACAGAGGAGCCTGGCAGTCAGTCCATGGGATCACAAAAGATTAGAACACAACAGAGGCACAAAACAACAATTTCAGATTACAGTTACTTTATCATATGACACAGTTGAAGTGAACATCAATTACATCTGCACACAAGAAATTTCTTTTCATTCTATTCTCATGCAGTGCATGCAGCTAAATGTAGTTTCTGAAAAGCAACCCAATTTATAATGCTTAGCACTTAGAAGAGTTCAGTTAAGTTCAAAGAATTATTAACTGTTAATAGGAAAAGTGGTTAGCTGTGGAAAAAAAGACCTAGCATATTCATCATAAAGTAAAATAATGAAGGAACATACTGAATTACCTCATTATTCTATCACCTATTGTGGTTCCTCTGATATTAAATCTAGTGAAGGGAACACAATAACTAAAGTCACTCACAAACACTTCACTTCAAAGAACCAAATATTTAAAGCATGAAGGCCACTACTTTTTTCATCAATCATATAAATCTAAAATACTTTTGTTACCCTTTGTGACTCGGGGTATTATGTGAGAATATGTCATTCAACTAAATGTATATGAGGAAATTAAAGACAAGAGCTCACTGAAGATAGACTGGAAGGAAAATATTGTACTTAATTCCTTATATCTTATAAAAAGATTGGAACCTAACCTTGTTACAGAATGCAGGGAACTTGCAGAGTCATATTATCAGTACCATCCACTGGAACACCTACATTAGCTCCCCAGGGCTGAGCTGCTCTTTAGGAACTAAGTAATTAAGCCCCGAGCTGATTCATTTGTCCTAACCATAAGACTGGATAACAGGCAAGTAAAGAACAACAGAGCTTTTAACTCCCTAGGAGTTCAGTTCTTTCTCTATGATTATTTTTTCTCTCTGAGATTTTAATAAAGAATAAACTTGTATCACTAGAAATACTGAAAAAGTGATTATAATGATGATTCAATAGATGACAGCAAATTTACAGTATACAAAGAATTTTGGCTTTAAAGAAGGCCATGTTCCATAGTCCAAAATAGGTAAATAGAACTGAATATGCAAATAAGAAATATATTTTTAAAAAGTGGTATCTTTAATCTTTATAGAAAAAAAATTTTAGAGCATCTTAACTATAAAAACTATTCAAGACTATTTGAGAACTTCTTCAGAAAGCTTACTCAGATGCTTGTCTGTTTTTAGAGAGTAAAATCCTCTTGGGCTTGTCAAGAGGATGAACTGTCAGGCCATCCTATCATTTACTACAAGTTGGATCTGGTGTGCTGAAAACAGGTTACATGAAGACCATCTAAACAATAAACCCCTAAACAAAAAACCACTTTACTTTCATTCTAAGAGCACCTGTTTATGTCTCTAAATCCAATACATAAAATCCCGAAGAGATGTACATACTACTTTTATTTTTTTAAACCATCTTAGAAAGTAGATATGTTTGGTTAGTTCTTTCTTCAATTTAGTTTTCATTTAATGTTCTGTGTTCCTGCTAAAGGAGATCTAATGTGGCGATTCACAGATTTGTTTCAAACTTTGGTAATCTGTTAACAGAGGAATTTTACCATATACTATAGCTTGGTTTCTTTGACTGATTTGCTATAAAGCAGGGATCAGCAAACTACTCAGCTCTTGGGCCAAATCTGACCAGCTGCCTATTTTTGTAATGACACTAGAGACCAGTGGTTTTTATAAATGATTACATTTTACATGGTTATGTAAGTGCTTACATAACAGCCTCCATTTTGCCTCCTGGCCAGTAAAGCCTAAAATACTTCCTCTTTGGCTTTTTAGGAAAAAGTCTGCTGGCCTCTGCTATAGAGAGTTCCAGTTATATTTAGACTGAGACTAGCTATATTTAATAAGAAGAGATTTTAAAATACCTATGTTAGTCATTAAGGCTAACATTTTACTTTCTAAGACATTTCTTTTTCATGCTTGATCTCAGCTCAAAAGTGAAAACCTGGGTCATATTTATTTAACCGAATTATAAGAATGCAAGTCTTTATTTAAAAAGATTGTAACTTTGCATTGCAAAGAACTGTTTTGATATTTTCATTAAACGTGTCAAAAATGGCTTAGCTACAAACTTTTTAGGTTTCATTTAAAAATTAAATGTGTGGCAAAAAATTTATGAGATCCACTATGTAATTCTTCATCAAATTAAAGTACAAATCTAAGTATATACTCTTTAACCATTTTTAAATTTTGGGACCATCTGCCTGGCCTAACCAAACTAATCTTGACTGGGTTTCTCAAATGGCAGCAAGAGGGGACATGCATCCTTTTACTTTGGCATTTCATCCAAGTGAGATGTTTACTTAGACTCTAAGAACCAAATGGTGTGATTTTTACGGCAGAGCTTTGGAATTCTTTATTCCTTTCAAAATAGAAATTCTCAAAAACAAACATCATATGCTTATTCTTAACCTGTTGACTGATTCTTTTCATGTTCTTAAGAAGTAAACTTTCTTCAAATTTCTATCTTTAGAACAAAAAAGTCAACATACTCATTCCTCCAAATTTTAGAAGTAAGATAAATGGCCAGGGATGAAGAGCCCTTAGAAAGGTACAGAAACAGTTCAAATTTTAATCAATTTGGTACTCAGGAAGTTAGGAATTATCAAAATTATTTACAGAAAAGTCAGAAGGAAGATCTTACACCATTTGCAAATTTGCATTGGTAAATAGCTAGGAAAGGATAATGCAAATTTTAAAGGAAAACTGATGTAATTATGAAACAGCCACTTTAATCACCTCAGCATTATCTCAGTACGTACAACTTTGTGTATGTTCATGTACACACTGATATATATAATATTGTATCTCATTTCATATATTTATTAAAACTGTTTTCTGTTTATAAATGGCCTGCGTACTTGTCCTCTCCAATAAATTAATTTTCTCAAAAGGAAGAATTTTATTATCTTTGTATTACTGATAAGTAAGTTTACTGCTATGTCCTATAGAATAATATACAGGACAAATAACTAAATAATATATAGGACAAAAAAGGCTAAATTCCTAAACTGACTATACAGAATATTAAATAATAGTTAAAAAGAAAAGCAGGGACGCAAATACAGACCAAGAGGTGGTTTCAAATCTGGATCTAACCATGAGAGCACAAATTTAAGAGCACATGCGTGAAGTGGGGTCACTTTCGGGCTGTTGAACCTGATCATCTCTCCTCTAAAAGATTCTACTAGTCTAGTTCAGCAAATGGGTTTCTTGGGTCAATGAAGCTGCCAGGTGTCAATTCTATGGTATGTCTAAATCTCAGGAGAATCCCTAAAATATATAAATCATGTAAGTATTACAAAAATGGTAAGTAAATGATAATGCTCAATAGAAAGATAATATAGGTTCTAGTAAGATATCCAAAGTAAAGACAATATGCTGCAAGATGTTTTGCAGTCTCTAGGACCCATTCTTCCCACAAATTCTCCTTTCTCATTCATGTTATACTACCATGTTAAAAAAAATTTTCCTTAGGTCTAGAATATACAAAATCTCTGCTTAGCACCGCAAGTTTCCTCATCTATAATGCAGGCCAGGTAAAAGTGTTATATCATTAGCCTGAATACAAGACGTTAAATAATTATTATTTTTTGCAAGTGTCTAATATTTACCAAAAATATATAATTCCTATTTAAACAAACAGACCTGGTAAATGACATGGTACATTTTACTAGAAGTGGATACTTAAATTTCATTTTCAATTACGACCTTAGTATCATTTAAGTTATGTAAGTATAGATAAAAAATGAAGGACCTATGTTTGCTTATATAATTTGAAAGCCAAAAATGTACAAGCATAAAACAGTTATAGTCTCTGGCTCTCCATCCTAGGTTTTAAAAACCATCAGTTTGATTTTCAGATTGTGCCATGCTTGCCAACCTTATTTGCATACATCAAATGGTAATAATACTCTATGGGACTCCCTCTGAGTATGGAAAGAAATGAAACTTCTACTTGTCTAAAATATATACTAAGAATTTGAAGACTAATGTGTGTTAGATGAAGACAAAATGTTTAGAAGTCACTGCAAAGTAAACACTTTGACCAAATATGACTAAAGGCAGATACTTATCTATCTTTTCATAGTTAAGAAAAGGTAGTTAAGCTGAACTTCAAGTTATTATATTCAGGAATTTTGCTTGTCCTCTCTAGAGCCATTCTTATTGTAATTGCTTTTTTTAAAGTCTAAGTAGCTACATGGAATGTCTTGGTTATTTAATATACCTATCATCTATTTAGTGCTTTCAAAGTGAGACAAGTCCTTTGACTGATTTTTTTCTAAATTCTGACAACAATTCTAAACAATTATAATCTCATTTTATAGATAAGGAAACCTAACCTTTAAGAGATACCAAGTAATTTGAATGAGGAAACAGCTAATAAATGATACTCGATCATTATATAACACTGCCACACTTTAATGGTAAATTAATATTTTCATTGTATTTTTCACTTGACAGAAATGTCAGAACATTTTATAAACAGCAGTACATTGAGCATAAATACACATGATACAATTCTGCATGCCTGTGAAAGCTAAGATTTTAAAGGTAAAATTTGATTCTCTGGAATAGGACAGAACTTACAATGAGATATAATGGCATTAATTATAGAAATAGTTTCAGGAATGTATGGAATTTATATCCTTATGAACACATAAAATCAAAAATGGAAAAAGTTATGAACATGTAAGCAATTTAATTCTTTACTGCAGTTAAAATATTTGTTACTTGGTATGACTTTTCATTTCTGAAACTGTGTTACTTAGTAAAAGTCAGAGAAAAACACAATTGTTCTCAAAAAGAGAACTTTATCACACTACCTTAATCCAGGGTTAAGAGAAAAGCAGAAAAACTAAACGCTAAAAAAAACCCAAAGTGATAAAGGCCAAGATCTCTATGAGGCAATCTGACAGCTAAAGATAACCGTAACTCAGAAAATAACCTGCTGGTCATCCTCAAAATTCCTTCCTCTGAATCTGTAAACTGAAAACCAAGCCTTTGTGCTGAAGATAAACAGCAATTCTTTGTATCTTCTTTATATTCTTTTGCTCAAAGAATGCAATATGTAATATGTGAAATTACTTATAGTTCACAAAATTCTATGAGTTTATATGCCTGAGACACATTTAGAGGAAGTAACTGTCAAAAATGGAGAGACGCTTTTACATAACTTCAAAGAAAGAAATTAAGCCTTGTGAATTATATTTTTATAGTTCATGTTAATTAAAAATTTACCAACCTGTCACCAGGTCCTGCTCGATACCTTGCACCTGGGATCAGGACTGGGTCGTCGTCGCTATCATCTGTGTCCTGGAGAGCAGAGTCCCTGGTCAATGCTTCCTCATGGGCCGAAGGCCCGATGGCTTCTGTTTGTGACTGAGGCTCAGGATTGCTGGTGCTATGTCTGGAAGCACTTGTAGTGCTAGTTTGATCTGAAGTTCCTGGTTCTTTGCCTTTTTCAGACAAAGTGGATTCTTCTGCAACCCCACAAGGGCTATCAAGATTGAAGTCATTCCTTTCTCCTGAGCCAGAATCCAATGACTCAGAAGTAAACTTATCTGATTGTGCTGTCAGAAAATAAAGTAGTAACAATTGGTCATGTCAGCAACATTAATTACTTAACCTAACTTCAGACATTTTCTAATATAAATCTAATTCCCCTACAGGAAGAACAAAATTTCACAATACATCTATTTGGAAACAGTCTCTAACTCTGGAGAGACTAACACAGATTAAGGCTTCTTGTTTTCCTATATGAAGGAATTATCCAAGGAGAACAAAACAACTTACCTGTATCTATATGGTTTTGAACTGTGCTTTCTGCAGATGTACCTTCCTGAAGTGTCACATCCTCTGATGATTCTTCAGGAGTTTCTGGGAATTAAAGCAAATTATCATTAAATCCTAACTTTTTTATTTAAGAAAAATAAACACTAACTTAATTAATATTCTAGGTTTCCTATACATAAGCAGTTCTTAACCCTTTTAGGGTCACAGAAACCTCTGACACTCAGATAAAAACTCCCCCAGAGTATAATGCCAATACTATGTTTGTACCCACAAAACTGTAAAATACTATCAGGAACAGATGTGGGTATTTGCTATTTGTTTATCACTTCTGCCCACTGCCTCTTCCCAAAGTCTATGCATGGACCTTCATGAACTCTATGTGAAGAATCCTGCTTGAGATTATTCCTCCCAAATTCCTCAATTTTGATTTTATTTTCCCCTAAATGTCAAAGAATATAAACTTAAAAACTGAGTATTTTTCTTCCTTTTGTTATATACTTGGTCTAATTCGAGCTATCATGAGCAAAGAGGAAAGTTAGCCTCACCATAAATTCTATCTGGCTACTGAAAATATTTATTTCTGGGATTTAATTCCATAGACCTATGAAGGAGGTTTTTTTTTTCCTAATTGGACATCTGCTTGCTAGATAATCATCTTATATGTATTTAATTCTTGTTAGCTGTGTTACATTGAAGTATGTATTCATTTAATGAAAAACAATTCATGAATTCATTTATCAAATATGTACTGAAAATCTACTGTGCTCTTAAGGCTATGAAGTTGCTCAGTCATGTCCAACTCTTTGCGACCCACTGGACTGTAACCTATCAGCTCCTCCGTCCATGGGATTCTCCAGGCAAGAGTGCTTGAGTGGATTGCCACTTCCTTCTGCAAGGCTGTACTAACCCCTAAATTTCATATCGTGATCACATAAAAATATTCCAGGAAAAGGTTCTAAAAACATTCTCCAAATGGCTCTTCTTCTATGAAACAGGATTCACTCATAACCTGTTTAGATTTTACTCTTTTTTCTTTCCCTCCATAAACAACCTATATTCTTTGAGAAAAATCAAGATAGATACTCTGGATTTCACTGCTAGGTATAAAAACGGTAATGATAACTCAAACCAACATTTATATCTAATGTATTGTCAGTATGATGACCATCTATCCTGGCCACTGTACCCTCAGACGGGAACTACGCTTCCCTGTGAAGCCTCATCTTAAATGCTTCAGGTCCCTATCTTTTGCATTTGCTATTGAGTCAACTGCAGTAAGTGGACTATTGATGCAAAAGTTAAAAAACAAAACTGTAGCACTGATGTATCAGAAAAATAGGTAAACAAACATCCAGCATCAGGTTTTGTCAGGACAAAACATCACCTTACTTGCTTCACTCTCTCCTTCTGGTGGTTGCACTAGGCTCTGTGGGACCAAGGATTCCTCCTGACCCTCAGGTTTGCAGTGGCTCCCATTTCCTCTGGAACTTGAGGCAGTACTGCTCCTACAATCAAGACAAGCTATTTCACCAAGGAGTTAATAAATGTCAACTTTTAGGATAATTTTTGTAATTNTGGATTTCACTGCTAGGTATAAAAACAGTAATGATAACTCAAACCAACATTTATATCTAATGTATTGTCAGTATGATGACCATCTATCTTGGCCACTGTACCCTCAGACGGGAACTACGCTTCCCTGTGAAGCCTCATCTTAAATGCTTAAGGTCCCTATCTTTTGCATTTGCTATTGAGTCAACTGCAGTAAGTGGACTATTGATGCAAAAGTTAAAAAACAAAACTGTAGCACTGATGTATCAGAAAAATAGGTAAACAAACATCCAGCATCAGGTTTTGTCAGGACAAAACATCACCTTACTTGCTTCACTCTCTCCTTCTGGTGGTTGCACTAGGCTCTGTGGGACCAAGGATTCCTCCTGACCCTCAGGTTTGCAGTGGCTCCCATTTCCTCTGGAACTTGAGGCAGTACTGCTCCTACAATCAAGACAAGCTATTTCACCAAGGAGTTAATAAATGTCAACTTTTAGGATAATTTTTGTAATTTATAACTAGAGAAGCTGATCAAAAAAATTCAGACTATAATATTTTACAACTAGAGAAGGTGATCAAAAAAATTTAGGATACAAATAAAACATAAGATTTATATTAGCAGTACTTGCGAAACATCACTTACAAAAAGGTGATTATTCTAATCCACTTTTATTATTAAAGAGAGATTTAAAAATATAAATTCTTCACTAACTGATGCTCCTATGATCTGGTATATATTTTTACAAGTCTCTCTATTGAATTTTAACTTAATCACATAATCTCTCTTCTTGTCCTCAGTACAGATGTTTCAACATATTAAAATTTCTACTGATTTTACAAGCTTTGATCATACACCCTTTTAGACTTTGTTGTTCTAGGCTACTTTTAAATTGATACTTGAAAAGAGGCCTGGAAGTTTCTTTGGTCTTTGAATTGCCCTTTGTAGATCATTGCCAGTTCTAGACTGCTGTTCAAATATGGCAAGTGATCGACACTATAGTTTTGTAGAAGGAGAAAATGATGTTTTCTATTTTAGTTTTAATACCTACCTGATGAAAACCATAATTCTGTTANGTGATTATTCTAATCCACTTTTATTATTAAAGAGAGATTTAAAAATATAAATTCTTCACTAACTGATGCTCCTATGATCTGGTATGTATTTTTACAAGTCTCTCTATTGAATTTTAACTTAATCACATAATCTCTCTTCTTGTCCTCAGTACAGATGTTTCAACATATTAAAATTTCTACTGATTTTACAAGCTTTGATCATACACCCTTTTAGACTTTGTTGTTCTAGGCTACTTTTAAATTGATACTTGAAAAGAGGCCTGGAAGTTTCTTTGGTCTTTGAATTGCCCTTTGTAGATCATTGCCAGTTCTAGACTGCTGTTCAAATATGGCAAGTGATCGACACTATAGTTTTGTAGAAGGAGAAAATGATGTTTTCTATTTTAGTTTTAATACCTACCTGATGAAAACCATAATTCTGTTAAGAATTTTTGGCTAGAGAAGAACACCATACCAAGTTAAATAAATAATTTTCAAAAAACATTCTGTGACAAATCATGACATATGTGGAAAAAGGGAATTGAGTGGGAAAGAAAATAGAAGAAAATGTATAACAATCTTATTAAGGTTAAAATTAAATTCAGAAAAATGGAACAATTTCTTAAATTAGGTAAAGATGTGAACAACAAAAAACTGAACCACTACAACAACTTAAAAAACGTTAATCATAGACAAATAGCAGTGACTCAATAAACAATGCAAATTATCATGGAATGTTTGTCAAAATTTTACAAAAGCTTTTTTTGCCTAATTATGGAAGTTAATTTCATTTTTTTAAATGGCATCCATATATATTTTTAAGAAAAATGCATATCTACATGGGTATATACACAGAGGAAAAGATCAGAAAGAATATTGATCAGAAAAATATCAGAAAGATGACACCAATGTTAACTGTCATCCTCAGTTGGGTTACTGTAATTTTTTTTTCAACTTTTCCTTAGATTCTTATTTCTTTTGCAATGAACATGTATTTCTTTTTAACCAAAAAGTTGGGTATAGCAATTCTGATAAAGATAAGCCAATGTGATACATAAATTTTTTCCCCCATTGAGAAAGCTATGATCCAGGCTTAAATAGAATGCTCAGTGTAGAAGTTATGATAGGGCACTGATGTAGGAATACAGAGCCATTAGTGGAAAAGACAAGTAATCAAGTAAATACATTTAGCATGTGTGAATATGGTATTTTAAAATCAAAGAAAAATGACTAACTAGATCGTTCAATAAAAGTTACTGGGAAAAAGGAAAAGCCATGTGGAAAAATTGAGCTATAAGCCCTACATCATACTTTATGGTAAAATAAACTATAGAACTATAAAAGGAAATCAAGAAGAAATCTCTCCCTAATTCTGAGAAGGGCAAGGAGCATTAATTAGCTCACAGGCTGAAACCATAAAGTGAAACTACTGTAAGCAAACTTAAAGACAAACAATAAACTGGGGAAAATATCTGTAATTAATGAAAGACAAGTCATATTATCCTCACTTAATTCTATATAGCTCTTATAAGTCAGTAAGAAAAACATAAACACCACAGTAAAAAACTGGGCCAAGGATTTAAAAGGTAATTTATAAAAGACGACAATTGTAGCTAACAATATTTAAAGCTCATCATGTGCCAGTCAACGAGCTAAGCGCTGTGTACTTTTTCTGCATGGCTTCATTAAATCTTCCCAATAAACTCTGGAAGGTTGTATTAACTAGTCACATTTTCAGATGAAAAAAGTAGTATTTNATTTAAAGCTTATCATGTGCCAGTCAACGAGCTAAGCGCTGTGTACTTTTTCTGCATGGCTTCATTAAATCTTCCCAATAAACTCTGGAAGGTTGTATTAACTAGTCACATTTTCAGATGAAAAAAGTAGTATTTACAGAGGTCCAACAGCTAGTCAGGTTCAGAGTCCCAACTATTTGTCTGTGTACTCTATTGCCTTCCTGTCATCAAAGAAACTAAAGTAAAAGATAGACATCATACTGGCGTAGATGAAAAAGACTGCATTTTTAAAATCTTTTCTATAATGAATACAGAATATTTTCATAAGCAGAAAAAAAGGCTACATACTTTTTTGATAAAGAAATAAGAAACTAGTGAATAAGAGAATATAATTTATGGTTAGTTTTCAAAGAAGAAAAAGTACCATTCAAAAGAAGAGTGGGACTAAAGATGTTTGGTTAAAATATGCTCAGATGAGATTCTTGATAAGAAATCAGTCCCTTCTGTACAGAAACATGAGAAAAGACTTAAGAATAAATATAATAATCTTTTGTGGTCTTAAATTATATACTAAGAAAAAGAGCCGTGGATAGCATAATTTTTAAAAGCGGAGGTCAAACAGTAGAGATCATAAAGAAATTCTACTGACCATGCCTTCAAATATACAGCTAGAATCCAATCTCTTTTTACTGCCTCCACTGCCCCATCCTGGTCCAAGACACCACCTCAGCCTAGCATGCTGCAGTCCATGGGGTCGCAAAGAGCCGGACACAACTAAGCGACTGAATACCACCTCTCACCTTGCTTACTGCCAAAGCCTTTTAACTGGTCTTTCGGTTTCTACCAAAGGCCTATTCTCTACACAGCAGCCAGAGATATCCTTCTTCCTTTTTAGACCCTTCTCACTACCCTGGCTGACCTTATCTATTACTACTCTCCCCTTTGGTCACCCCACTCTAGCTACACTGTTTTGTTCTGTTTTCTTTTCGTATTAAGATCTTTGAACGCACTAAGACTGCTCCTACTTCAGTGCC
>SJYB01006837.1:0-22395 GCA_006408585.1 Antidorcas marsupialis
TGGACCTGGCATTCCAGGTTCCTATGCAATACTGCTCTTTACAGCATCAGATCTTGCTTCTATCACTAGTCATATCCACAGCTGGGTCTTGTTTTTGCTTTGTCTCCATCTCTTCATTGTTTCTGGAGTTATTTCTCCACTGATCTCTAGTAGCATATTGGGCACCTACTGACCTGGGGAGTTCATCTTTCAGTGTCCTGTCTTTTTCTTTTTCATATTGTTCATGGGGTTATCAAGGCAAGAATACTGAAGTGGTTTGCCATTCCCTTCTTCAGTGGACCACATTCTGTCAGAACAAATTAGAACGACAAAATTGCCAGATTTTAAAACTGCTTATAGAAAGTCCCTGTGGTGTTGGCCTGAAGATGGACAAGTACAATAATGGGGAAGAATGGAGAATTGCAAAATGCAGCCATACTCATGCGCATGACACGTTTGACAAGGGTGCAAATGCAATTAACTTGAGAAGGATTCTGTTCATCAAAAGGTGATTGGGGGATTCTTCTGTTTTTGGAGGTAGAGGATGTTGAGAGGAGCACAGAGGTGAGGCACGGCTGGGGACATCAAGAGGCAGAAGTCAGGGACGGGTGATCACTCAAGTGAAAACACGTGCTACACACTGTGCATGAAGAAGTCCCTGAGGGCAGATCTGCAAGAGGGAGGAAGTCTGTGCTAAACAGGTGAGAAGTAGCAAGCAGGCCTGAATATTAACATAATATGGTCTCATTCTTAACCATGGGCATTTGAGACCTTGCAGTCAAGACTAAATGTCCATTGATAGATGAATGGATAAAGAAGACTCCATATATAACATGAATATTACATAGCCTTAAAAAGAATGAAATTGGGTCATTTATACAGATGTGGATGGAACTAATGCCTGGCATACAGAGTGAAGTAAGTCAGAAAGAGTAAAACAAGTATTGCATATTAATGCATGATATGGAATCTAGAAAAATGGTAAAAGTGAACNAAGAAGACTCCATATATAACATGAATATTACATAGCCTTAAAAAGAATGAAATTGGGTCATTTATACAGATGTGGATGGAACTAATGCCTGGCATACAGAGTGAAGTAAGTCAGAAAGAGTAAAACAAGTATTGCATATTAATGCATGATATGGAATCTAGAAAAATGGTAAAAGTGAACCTATTTTCCAGGGCAGGAATAGAGACACAGACATAGAGAATGGATTTGTGGACACAGTGGGGGAAGGAGAGGGTGGGGTGAGTAGAGAGAGTAGCATTGACATACATGCACTATCATATGTAAAACACAGCTAGTGGGGTGCTGCTGTGCAGCACAGGGAGGTCAGCTTGTACCCCGTGATGACCTAGAGGGTGGGATGGGCCAGCTGGGAGGGAGGCTCAAGGAGGGAATATATGCACCATATAGCTGATTCACTTCATTGTACAGCAGAAACTAACCCCAAACTGTAAAGCAATTACACTCCAATAAAAAATTAAGCAAAATGTACTTGGCATGGCATGACAAAAGAAAGATAAAGTGAAAAAATAAATGAAAAAGGATTAGTATTAGCATACCGGTGCTAGGCATTCATTTGTCTTGCTTGCTTGCTCTTTTATACACACATACCAACAAGGGATATACACACATATACACACATGTATATATATATTCTCCCTGATGGCTCAGACGGGAAAGCATCTGTCTACAATGCGGGAAACCTGGGTTCGAACTCTGGGTGGGGAAGATCTGCTGGAGAAGGAAATGGCAATCCACTCCGGTACTCCTGCCTGGAAAATCCCAGGGACAGAGGAGCCTGGTAGGCTACAGTCCATGGGGGTAGCAAAGAGTCAGACGCGATCGTCTGAGCTACTTCACTTTCACTNAAGAAGACTCCATATATAACATGAATATTACATAGCCTTAAAAAGAATGAAATTGGGTCATTTATACAGATGTGGATGGAACTAATGCCTGGCATGCAGAGTGAAGTAAGTCAGAAAGAGTAAAACAAGTATTGCATATTAATGCATGATATGGAACCTAGAAAAGTGGTACAAGTGAAGCTATTTTCCAGGGCAGGAATAGAGACACAGACATAGAAAATGGATTTGTGGACACAGTGGGGGAAGGAGAGGGTGGGGTGAGTTGAGAGAGTAGCATTGACATACATGCACTATCATATGTAAAACACAGCTAGTGGGGTGCTGCTGTGCAGCACAGGGAGGTCAGCTTGGTACCCCGTGATGACCTAGAGGGTGGGATGGGCCAGCTGGGAGGGAGGCTCAAGGAGGGAATATATGCATCATATAGCTGATTCACTTCATTGTACAGCAGAAACTAACCCCAAACTGTAGAGCAATTACACTCCAATAAAAAATTAAGCAAAATGTACTTGGCATGACAAAAGAAAGATAAAGTGAGAAAATAAATGAAAAAGGATCAGTATTAGCATACAGGTGCTAGGCATTCATTTGTCTTGCTTGCTTACTCTTTTATACACACATACCAACAAGGGATATACACACATATACACACACACATGTATATATATATTCTCCCTGGTGGCTCAGACGGTAAAGCATCTGTCTACAATGCGGGAAACCTGGGTTCGAACCCTGGGTCGGGCAGATCTGCTGGAGAAGGAAATGGCAATCCACTCCAGTACTCCTGCCTGGAAAATCCCAGGGACAGAGGAGCCTGGTAGGCTACCGTCCATGGGGTAGCAAAGAGTCAGACACGATCGTCTGAGCTACTTCACTGTCACTTTCACACACATGCATATATACATATATTCTCACATTATAATATTAACTGATATTTTCTCAGGAGAAATAGAATAGCATAAAAGACATTAAAGGTACTAGAAAGCCACATGAAAATTATACGCATTTCAAAATTAGTTAGATTTTTGTCACATTTTATCATATTTTATCACATAATCTCCTTGAAGTAAAATCCTTTTTGTAAGTTTAATGCATGAATCTGACGTTTCTTTAATAATTCACACTAGAAGAAGCCTTGCTAAATTTAGTNATAGCATAAAAGACATTAAAGGTACTAGAAAGCCACATGAAAATTATACGCATTTCAAAATTAGTTAGATTTTTGTCACATTTTATCATATTTTATCACATAATCTCCTTGAAGTAAAATCCTTTTTGTAAGTTTAATGCATGAATCTGACGTTTCTTTAATAATTCACACTAGAAGAAGCCTTGCTAAATTTAGTATAATGTCCAAATAGATATATTATTTTCAAATGTTCTTTAATTCCCCTTTCCCCATAGACTGTAGAAACAGTGCATGATGGTGGAAGAGAGTGGTTTTCAGTCTGGATTCCATGGAGCCTTAGGGTTTCCCCAAAATGTGTCTCAAGGGTGTGGGGTCTGGGAGGGTCTGTGGAAGGGTAAAGATCCCCTTATACTTTTTCAATGATTCCAAGTAAGAATTCATTAAAAAAAAATTGTTCTGTTATTGGTATAAATAAAGAGAACAAAAAAGGAGTAAAAGATGTCTTTATAATAGCATGAGCACTAACAGGAACCAAGACATTCTCTGTGTGTCAACTTGACCAGGCCAGGGGATGACCAGCTAGCTGGTACATGGTTGTTGGGTGAAGCTCTTTTTGAAAGAGATCAGCGCTTAAATCGCAGACTGACCGAAGCAAATTGCTTTCTGCAGTATGCATGGGCTTCATCCAATTTGTTGAGGGTCTGGATAGAATAAAAAGAAAGAGGAAGGTTGAATTCTCCTGACTGCTAGAGCTGGGACATCCATCTTTGGGGCTGTTGATGCTTCTATTTCTCAAGTCTTCAGACTAGGGCTGGGATTTATACTGTTGGTTACTGGGTTTGGGAGCCTTCAGAAACCAGCAGCCTCCTGGGGTCTCTAGCTTGAAGAAGGCAGGTCCTTGGATTTCTCAGCCTCTGTAACCTTGCACCCATCTTATAATAAACCTCTCTACACACATATGCAGTAAACTCCCTACATAAGACTTTCAAGATTCAAAGTTTCATAGATGGGAATGTGTGTTAACATGTCCAGTTACCTAAGTTATTTCACGTGTCTGGTGTATGTTGTCACATGCATGGATCCTTTATAAGTGGCTGTGCTTTTATGTACTTTACTGTACAGTACTATACAGAGTATAGTAGTACAGTATCTTTATTTCAAGCCCAGGACCTTTGGAAGCAAGTGTAAAAGCAGCAGGGATGTAGCTGGTACTGCTAAGAAGCACCAAGCAACAATGGAAACAAAATAATTGAGAGAGTGGAGAGAGGTGAAAAAATGGTGGACACCGCTCTTTCTTAAAACATAAATCATTCAACCATTGGCAGGATTCTAAAGAACCAGGACAAGATCGTGGAACATGTGAAGTCTATTGTGCCAATGACGTGGACTGTATAATACCGAAGAAGCGTGGAAAACTGACAGAGGAAGTGGGGAAACTTCTCAGGACGTGCATGAAGGATCAACATCAGCATCAAGTCTAGCTCAGCTTAAATGCTGATTTAAGGGAAAGCTATTAGTCTTTATGAAGACTTGAGGAAGAAACATGGTGCAGAACCAGAGGGTGCATCTTTTAATGCTAGCCATGACTTAGCGACTGAACAACAACAAAAAATGGCTGACTTCATTAGTTTAAGGCTAGAGTCAACCCTCACAATATAAAAGTAAGTGGTGAGGCAGTGAGGACAGATATGTTAGCTGTATGGGAATTTCCTGAAATGCTTTCAGAAATTATTGATAAAAGCACGTATTTACCCAGGTAGGTTTCTAATGTGGATGAGAGAGGACTGAACTGAAAAGGGATGCCAGATTAAAGTTGCATCAGTAAGGAAAAAATTTGATGCCAGGCTATAAAGTGGTAAAAGAAGGGAATTCTCCAGGCAAGGATACTGGAATGGGTAGCCATTTTCTCTTCCAGGGGATCTTCCTGACCCAGAGATTGAACCTGGGTCTCCCACATTACAGGAATGTTCTTTATCATCTGAGCCACCAGGGAAGCCCATGAGGCATCAAAAGATAGGCTAACGTTGTAGTTTATGTCAATGTTACTGTGATATGAAGCTGAAGCCCCTCTTAGTTTATAATACAGAGAACCCAAGAGCCTTTCAAACAGCCAAGGGCCCTCTTCTTGTTATGTGGAAGAGTAACCCCTAGAGTTGCATTAGACAGTCCATTTGCCAGGATTGGTTTTTCCCATTTTATCCTGGAGGTGGAGAACTATTGCTTGTGGAACATCCCGTCCAGTATTATTTTACTCTTTGACAATGCTCTGGGCAACCTCCCACCCATGGATGACTTTCATCCCATTGTCAAAATGGTGTATCTGCCACTGAATACTATGTTGCTCGTGCAACATATAGACCAGAGAGTTATAACAACTTCCTAGAAATATTAATGTCACACTTTGTCAGGCAGTAAAGGTGAGTGATGAATCAGCAACAAACTTGTGACAATTTTGGAAGGGGTGTAACATCTAAAAGTCCATCAAAAATATTGACTCTACTTGGCATGAGTTACAGCCATCACCATGAATGGGGTTCGGAAGAACATTTGCCTGCACTTTTTCCATGATTTTCATGGACTGGAGAAGATGGATGTGGAGTCCGAAGAGGTCTTCAGCGGCTTAGTGATGTTCAGCAAGAAGCTGGCTCTGGATCTCCAAGAGATGGCTTCACTGAACTCCTTGCTGTGCAACATGAGGAGCTTACCAGTGATGACCTCATGGAATTGGAGGCCCAGAGAAAGGATGAGGAAAGACAAGATGATGAAGATGCAGTTGAAGAAATAGAGAGATTCATGATGCAGGAAATGGCAAGGGGATTGTCTTTATTTGGGGAGGCGCTGTTAGTTTTGGAGGCACTGGTCCTGTTTCTTTATTTGAGGAGGCACTGTGAGTTTTGAGAACATGAACACAGAATGGTACATGAAGGTTGCAGCAGCTATTCAGAATGCAATCCAGGGCCACCCTGTCATCTATGACAAGAAAAAAAAAAAGAGCTACTACATAGACATCATTGGATTATTTTCTCAAGAGGGTGCATGTGCGCTCTGTAATGTCTGGCTCTGTGGACTGTTGCCCACCAGGCTCCAGACAAGAATACTGGAGTAGGTTGCCATTTCCTGCTCCTGGGGGTCTTCCTGACCCGAGGATCCAACCCCTGTTTGCTGTGTCTCCTGAATAGGCAGGCGGATTCTTCACCACTGAGCCACCTGGGAAGCCCCTTCAAGAAAATACAGAGAATTGAATCTAGCAAAGAACCAGAACCTGTGCTATCAGCATCAGATGTGAGTAAAATTGCACCTTGCCCTCTGTTTCCTATTGCTGACAGCTCTTCAGCTTCCCTGTCTCCCAGCTTCTCTGCCTCCTCCAGTCAGGAGCTCCTCTTCTTGCCTGTTCACTCAATGCCAGCACCTGGGTGCCAGCTGTTGTACTGCACTACTGCACTTTTCAAGGTCCTGTACTGGAAGATTTAAAATGTTGCCTTTATTATTTGTTTTTTTTTATGTATTATTTGTGTGAAAATTATTATAAACCTAATACAGGACAGTACTTAAAAGCAAAGAAGAACTAAAGAGCCTTTTGGTGAAAGTGAAAGAGCAGAGTGAAAATGTTGGCTTAAAACTCAACATTTAGAAAACTAAGATCATGGCATCTAGTCCCATCACTTCATGGCAAGTAGATGGGGAAACAGTGACAGATTTTATTTTGGGGGGGCTCCAAAATCACTGCAGATGGTGACTGCAGCCATGAAATTAAAAGATGCTTGCTCCTTGGAAAAAAAGTTATGACCAACCTAGACAGCATATTAAAAAGCAGCGACTACTTTGCCAACAAAGGTCCATCTAGTCAAGGCTATAATTTTCCAGCAGTCAGGTATGGATGTGAGAGTTGGACTACAAAGAAAGCTGAGCACCAAAGAATTGATGCTTTTAAACTGTGGTGTTGGAAAAGACTTTTGAGAGTTCCTTGAACTGCAAGGAGATCCAACCAGTCCATTCTAAAGGAGATCAGTCCTGGGTGTTCATTGGAAGGACTGATGCTGAAGCTGAAACTCCAATCCTTTGGCCACNACTACTTTGCCAACAAAGGTCCATCTGGTCAAGGCTATAGTTTTTCAGCAGTCAGGTATGGATGTGAGAGTTGGACTATAAAGGAAGCTGAGCACCAAAGAATTGATGCTTTTAAACTGTGGTGTTGGAAAAGACTTTTGAGAGTTCCTTGGACTGCAGGGAGATCCAACCAGTCCATTCTAAAGGAGATCAGTCCTGGGTGTTCATTGGAAGGACTGATGCTGAAGCTGAAACTTCAATCCTTTGGCCACCTGATGCAAAGAACTGACTCATTTGAAAAGACCCTGGTGCAGAGAAAGATTGAAAGTGGGAAGAGAAGGGGAAGACAGAGGGTGAGATGGTTGGATGGCATCACCTACTCAATGGACATGAATTTGAGTAAACGCTGGGAGTTGATGATGGACAGGGAGGCCTGGAGTGTTGCAGTCCATGGAATCACAAAGAGTTAGACATGACTGGGCAACAGAACTGAACAGAACTATATAGTCAGTTGTGTTAACTGGGTACCTAGGCAAACTTTGTTGAACTTATGAACAAATTGTGAGTACTTGCAAAGGTACTCTCAGAATGGAACTCATTCATATGTAGGGGACTTACTCTATAAGTATATATCCTGTTGGTTCTGTTTCTCTGCAGAACCTGACTAATACACTTGGGGTGTTATCTAACTAAGTAGTTAGAGAAAATCATTTAGTTTTTGAATTTGGATGTGCAAAGTTTAAGAATATTGCCACTCATCTAGCAATTACTGAGTGAACTTAGAATAGGCCATGAGATGATGATGCTTTCAGCTTAAACAGAATTGATAATCTAAATTTCAATATCCTAGTTATGGTCAATGATAATATTGCTTTGTTTTTAATTAATTTATTTATTTTAATTGGAGTATACTTACTTTACAATATTATGATGGTTTTTGCCATAGGTATACATGTGTCCCCCTCATCCTGAACCCCTCTCTCACCTCCCTCCTCACCCTGTCCCTCTGGGCTATTCCAGAGCACTGGTTTGGGTTCTCTGCTTCATGCATTGAACTTGCACTGGCCATCTGTTTTACATATGGTAATGTACATGTTTCAATGCTATCCTCTCACACTATTTTTGTTTGTTTGTTTGTTTTACAATTTCTTTCTAATTGGAGGGAAATTGCTTTACAATGTTGTGTTGGTCTTTGCTGAATGACAACCAAAATCAGCTATAATTATACATGTATCACCTTCTGAGCCTCCCTCATCTCCCTCCTCCCACCTCTCTAGATCCTCATAGAGGACCAAGCTGGGCTCCCTGTTTTATATAGCAACTTCTCACCAGCTGTCTTACAAATGGTAGTGTCTATATTTCAATGCTACTTTCTCTATTCATTCCACTCCTTGCTTCCCCCACTGTGTCCACAAGTCCATTTTCTATATCTGTATTTCCATTCCTCCTCTCAAAATGGGTTCATCAATACCATTTTCCTAGATTATATATATATGCATTTATATATATTTTTTCTCTTTCTGACTTACTTTACTCTGTATAACAGGCCCTAGGCTCATCCCCCTTATCAGAACTGACTCAAATTCACTCCTTCCTGTGGCTGAGTGATATTCCATCGTGTATATGTACCGTTATTCTTTGTCCGTTGATCTGCTGATGGATATCAAGGTTGCCTCCATTGCCTTAGCTGTTGTAAATAGTGCTGCTGTGAGCACTGGGGTATATGTGTCTTTTTCAGTTATGGTTTTCTCCGGGTATATGCCCAGTAGTGTGCTTGCTGGGTCACATGGTAGCTTTATTTCCAGTGTTTAAAGGAATCTTCACACTGTTCTCCATAGTGGCTGTGTCAGTTCACGTTTCTACCAAGAGCGCAACAGAGCTTCCTCTCCTCCACATCCTCTCCAGCATCTGCTGCTCGTTTGTAGGTGATGGCCATTCTGACTCATGTGAGGTGATATTTCATTGCAATTTTGATAATGATTAGTGATGTTGAACGTCTTTTCATGTGTTTCCTGGTTATCTGAATGTCTTCTTTGGAGAAATGTCTATTTCGGTCTTCTGCTCAGTTTTTGATTGGACAGGTTGTTTTCCTGACACTGAGTTGCAGTAGTTCCTTATACACTTAGGAGATCAATCTTTTGTCAATTGTTCCCATTCTGAGGATTGTCTTTTAATTTCACTTATTATTTCCTTTTTCTGTGCAAAGGTTTTTAAGTTTAATTAGTTCCCATTTGTTTTTTATTTTCATTACTCTAGGAGGTGGGTCAGAGAGGATCTTGCTTTCATTTATGTCAAAAATGTGTACTGCCTATGTTTTTCTCTAAGAACTTCACAATTTCTGGATTTACATTTAAATATTTAATCCATTTTGGGTTTGTTTTTGTTTATGATGTTAGGAAGTATTCTAGTTTCATTCTTTTACATGTAGCTATCCAGTTTTTGCAGCACCTATTGAATAGGCTGTATTTTCTCCATTGTATGTTCTTACCTCCTTTGTCAAAAATAAGATGTCCATAAGTGCATGAGTTTATCTGTAGGGTTTCTATTTTGTTCCATTGGTCTATATTTCTGTTTTCGTACCAGTACCAACCATATTGTCTTGATGACTGTAGCTTTGTAGTATAGTCTGAAGCCAGGAAGGTTTCCAATGACTGCTATTAAAACATTTTCTCTTTGTTAGAATGTTTATTTTAAAAATGATGCTAATACCATTACTTTGCTTATAGATAAAAGTTACCATGCATTAAAGTATTCTTTCATTTAATTGAATCCTTCTAACAATCCTATGAGTTGGTGTTATCTCTGTTTTACTAATGAAAGATAATGAAACTCAGAGATATTCAATGGCTTGTCAAATTGCACAACTGTCCCAGCATTTTTGGGCCCCCATTCCTGCCTTTCTACCCCATATGCAGGCTTGTTGTAGGATACCTTTGGACCCATGATGAGCCTATTTGTGGCACTGCTGTCTGAGTATCAGGATAATTTTAGGTTCTATTATTGAATGAATCCATGCCTTCCTGAGTCATAGTCAAGATAAGGACACAGTGAGTATCTGATTAAGATTTTCTTGTGCAGACAGCTACAAGCACTTTCTCCCTTTTCTTCATCAAAGGCAATATTTCATTAAATATAACATCCCAGTGGGGCAAGAAGCAGAGCTAGAATTCACACTGTTATTAGACTCAGCTTTTCATCCATGCTATTTTGCCTCCCATAGTACTCTCATTCAGTCAGTTTCAACATTCCATACAATGAATGGTTTAATTTCAAAATAATAATCCAATTATAAAAATTTAACCTAAAAGGATATCTAAAACATTGAACTTCCTCCTTTTTCCCTTTCAGCCCTGAAATTACTTAAATGCTTCATTATTAATCCTAACAGAGATTTTATGTCTGAACTGTTTCAAAACTATTCAGTGTCTATAACAATCCACTCTCGAAATGAGTGATGTCTGGATTAATGGGGTATAGTTACATGTACCCATAGTTACATAAAATATGTGCATCAATAAAATACATTTATACTGTTTATTAGGCTTTCCCATTCTTGGGTTATTTAATTGTTGCTAGATAAATTACATTAAATGATGACTGCAATTATTGACAACTTGAGACAACAGGAAACCTCACACCTCTATTTGAGTCATAGCTCAAAGTTATAACACTTAGTCAATTACATTGTTTAATTTATTGTTAGTTTAATTTTTCTTCTGAAGTGGAAAGTTGTGTTTTTTTTTTTTCTGATTGTTAAACTGATGTTACAGCTGGGCCTAAATTATCACAGATCCCCTGAGCCTAAACATTTAATATCTTAGGCTGGTTAAAATGTAGCCTGTCTGAGCCACAGACTGCCAGCCCAAGGCTTCGACTTGGATTTTTTATTTTTTTCTCTTTTCCGTATAAATTAAGTAACATAGCAGGAGCTGTTAACATGTTTGCTCATTGGTTATGGGGTCTCTGTTTTACAGCCATAGAAAAGCTCTGCATACCACCAGGTGTGGGGCAAACAAGATTGCTCCATTGCTGTAATGAAACATTTTATAATTGGATTGTGTCTTCTGATAGCCAAGACTGATTCTGAGGAATTAGAATGCTTGTTTTCACCCTCAAAATTCAGAATTGCTTTGGTTCCTAGGGCTTCTGTGAGGGCTTCCCTCCTAGCGTGGCAGTAAACAATCCACTTGCCAATGCAGGAGACGTGAGTTCAGTCCCTGAGTCAGGAAGAACCCCTGCAGAAGGAAACAGCAACCAGCTCCAGTATCCTTGCCTGGGAAATCTCATGGACAGAGGAGCCTTGTGGGCTGTAATCCATGGGGTCGTAAAAAAGTCAGACCCGACTTAGCGACTAAACAACAGCAAGCGCTTGGAGAATTCCTGTTCCTTTTTCACGTACAAAATGGTTGTACATTTACATTGTTATGATAGCTTTCCTTCAAAGACTCGAAGGCACTTCGCACAGAGTAATTCTCTCCATGCCTCTGGGAAGTGGGAAGAAAGAAACCAGAAACCCCTCTCACCTTAACCCTGTCTCAGTCTCTATGATCTAAATAGTACCTAAATAAGAAGGGTTATATTTCCAACTGTGGCATATTAATTTGCACCAAATTAATATTATTGTATATTTACATGAAAAGGACAGATTGAAAAGCAACATGTAGATTATTTACTAAAATCATTAAATACTTCAGGGGAGGCTGTCTAGCCTAAGGATGAAGAAAATCTGAGTTCTTTTTACAGACTGCCTGCGTTTGAATTCAGATATCAGGGCCAAGCAACCTTAATGAATTAAGTGCAGTGAATATATGAGATCTCTCTCTGTCTCTCTTTGTCTCTCTCTTTCTCTTCCTGCCTTCCTCCTTTTCCCTGCCTTTGTAAGGGAAGTATTAGGAACACAGTTGGGAATGCTTTCCCCTGCTTCACAGTGGAGTTGGTATAGCATCAGGCTACTTGATTTCTAATTCAGCTGCATCCAGCCCACTGCATGCATTTGACTTCATCTATAAAATAAGGGAATAAACTGAACACAGCTTTTCACTACTCGTTCTGAACCTGTGTTACCAGTTCAGCTGTACCCTTGTACAAATGCTGTGAATACTGCTCGCCTGCATTCCCATAGAATCTTCACGGTACAAGACACCACTTGGATCCTGCAATGGGATTAGAGTTACAGAGGGCTTCCCCTCTGCTCGATTCTTTGGTTTGGTCAGCTTCTGACGACAACTGTTTGCTTACCGAAAGACATGGTGGGTCTTAAACATGGCTATAGCCTCTCATCCTCAGTAACTGCCTCTGATCAACAATCAAGAAACTAGGTCAATGAGAGCTACACAGCATCACGTGTCAAGGATCACAAATGCCTATTCTGACAAAACACGTATATAGTGTGGTTATATACACAGGAACGCAGAATGTGTTTTGTAGGAGTCTGTGCAGTGGAAAGAAGTGGGTGTCAGAGCATAGACAGAGTTTCTACTTAGGCACCGATTCTTGTGTTGATTTTTTAAAATTCATATCACCGCTTTGAGCCTCAGAATAACCATTTAAAACACTGGCTACCATTGGAGCAGTGACAGCCTGGCTGCTCATCTCAGTCATCCAACCGTGGACTGTTATTCTGTCTGCACAGCAGAATCAGTTGTAAAGGCTCTAAGATAAACCAACACCTGGACCTGCCCGCGGAGACTGGTGGAATTGGACTGGGGCTAGGGCCAGTCACCGATGGGCCTGAAAAGCTCACCAAGTGATTCCAGTATGCAGCAGGTGTGCAAATTACTGCTGTCCTTGCTCAGGGGAATCCCCTCCCACTGGGTCAGTATTCAGCGCTGCAGCCTTGCTGCAGTCAGTTCTTGTAGTTTGGTGTCTGTATCATTTTTTTTTTTCTGTTACCCCTGAACATAACTGCCATTATTGTTTGGTAAGACAATTTATATTTTCTTTTAACTTTAAAGAAGAATAATATAAAAGAGCCTATGTCAAATTTGGGTGGGAGAAATTGAGACAGAGATGAAATTACTCTGGAGGGAAAAGTGAAAAGATACTGAGTTTTCTGATGAGATTCATATGGCTGGTTGGTGGCTTAGATTGAAAAGTGAAGAGTTGAGGGAGGGATCTTCGGAGGAGACATAGGGTCCAGCAGATGGCAGCAAGCAAGAGCCTACAGATTAAGGACCAACGAAGGACAAGGAACAATGTTGCCACTGCAAGGAAAATGGATGTTAAGGGATCAGGATCGGGGCTAGGGGAAGTAGAGGGTAAAAGGTGCTGATGGTTAAGTGTTGAATTAAAAGTAGGAGTTAGAATAAAAGAAGATAGACAAATGTCTCCCAATAGGTAGCTTCTCCCGTAAACATAAGAAGGGCACTGGAAACTATATGGTTGTCTGGGATGAGTTTAAATTTTGTTTGGTAATGGATCAGTCAGTTCAGTCACTCAGTCATGTCCAGCTCTTTGTGACCCATGGACTGCAGCACACCAAGCTTCCCTGTCCATCACCAACTCCTGGAGCTTGCTCAAACTTACGTCCATCGAGTCAGTGATATCATCCAACCATCTCATCCTATGTTGCCCCCTTCTCCTCCTGCTTTCAATATTTCCCAGCATCAGGGTCTTTTCGAATGACTCAGTTCTTTGCATCAGATGGCCAAAGGATTGAAGTTTCAGCTTCAGCATCAGTCCTCCCTATGAATGTTCAGGACTGACTTTCTTTAGGATTGACTGGTTTGATCTTGCAGTCCAAGGGACTCTCAAGAGTCTTCTCCAACACCACAGTTCAAAAGCATCAGTTCTTCAACATTCAGCTTTCTTTATAGTCCAACTCTCACATCCATACACGACTACTGGAAAAACCATACCTTTGACTAGATGGACCTTTGTGGGCAAAGTAATGTCTCTGCTTTTTAATATGTTGTCTAGTTTGGTCATAGCTTTTCTTCCAAGGAGCAAGTGTCTTTTAATTTTATGGTTGCCATCACAACCTGCAGTGATTTTGGAGCCCCCTAAAATAGTCTGTCACTGTTTTCACTGTTTCCCATCTATTTGCCATGAAGTGATGGGATCAGATGCCATGGTCTTTGTTTTTCAAATGTTGAGTTTTAAGCCAGCTTTTTCACTCTCCTCTTTCACCTTCATCAAGAGGCTCTTTAGTTCTCTTTACTTTCTGTCATAAGGGTGGTGTCATCATCGTACAATGTGAGTGTAGGCAAATCATATTCCTTGTAAAACTGGAAACAACCTGAATCTTTAAACAGGTAAATTTGGGGGTAATCAATGGCTTTATCCAAGAGCTATTTCACTCATTTGTTTAATTCAATTCTAGGACTGTCAAGTGGACACTGATGCATATGAAGAAAAATAGTGTAGACAAATGCAGGGCACACAAAAGGTCCAAAGCAGAAGGTGATGTGTGCTCCAGCATAGACAGCAAATTCTAGGATAACAGAGGGGAGAAGTCTCCAGGGGCAATTTGACTAGTTCAATGGCAATACAACCAGAGTAACCAGAGTAACCAGAGTTGGCAAATTAAGGGAATGAATTGCCAAATATCAAAAAAAGCCAAAAGTTGGGTAATATTTGCCTTTCCTTAAGGATAGCTCTTGAGATCTTGAGAGACACATGGGTATTTATCTTCCAAATGGACATTTTTGAGAATGAATGAAATATACTCATAACAGCCCTGTGTAACAGGTGTAGACTGGGGCTGTCTTGGGTGATCTGGGATACAGTGTGAATTCTGGAACTGCAAAGATTTGGGGAGATGGCTGTGGGCACCCAGAGTGAGGGCAGTGGAGGTGGGAGGGGGGAGGAGAGAGATCTTTGCTGTGGATGTAAAGCAGCCATCCCTGGTAAGGGAACTTCTGGAATCACTTGTCCACATCCTCTAGCCCTGAGATATAAACAAATGACTCCAGGAAGAAAAATTCTTACAGTCTCTGGGGGCCACTGTCTTTAGGATAAATACTCATGCATCCTTTACCCCAGAGCTCTTTACGATCTTCATGGAAGATTGTCTATACAAACAATTATGTTACCCTAGTTAATATCACTGGTGTCCACACTATTCTTTTTTAGAAAAAGCAGTTTATTTGTTTTTAATGATATGCATGCTTCTCTTCTGCAAATAGATGCTAATTCTTTGTAGATAGCCTTGATATTATCTCTATTTTGCACTTCATTGTATAAGACTAGTGACTGTAACTCAAGATTAGTGGACTGTGTGGAAAGAAACTGGTTATTAGGCAAGAACAAGAATTGTAGTTATCCATGACTAGCTTTAGCTATGTATACTATTCTGCAGCTTTACAACTCAGCACCTCCACCTTTTTTCACTGATATTTCATATAATGCATCAACTAGGCAGTTAAGCTCCGGATTTTTGATGTGACTTCATACTTTCCTAGGGTTTCCCTGATGCCTCAGTAGTAAAGAATCTGCCTGTCAATGCATCTCCTCCATTGGATGTGGACTGGAGATGTGGGTTGGACCCCTGGGTTGGGAAGATCCCCTGGAGCAGTAAATGGCAGCCCACTCCAGTATTTTTGCCCAGAAAATTCCATGGATACAGGAACTTTGTGGGCTACAGTCCATTGGGTTGCAGAATTGGACAAGACTGAACGATTGAGCATACATGCATGCTTTGCTATATTTCTCAGACAGCCTGTTTGGGGCTCTATATTTCCATGTACATATATATTCATATTTGAATTGCACATCCAAAGTCAATCCAGTTGATTTTCCCACCGTATTCTATGATAAGAAATAGAGGTGTTAGTTCTATATTTGGCTGCAAACTATGGAGCTCTGACTTCAGATAGCTTGGGCCAAAAAGTGGAATTTGTTGCAAGGCTACTGGGTATCTCAGGAAACCATAGGGAAGGGAGGGTTGAATAGATGAATCCTGACTCCATGCCTTTTCCAGCTTCTCTTTGAGCCTCTGCCTCACTCCCCTCTCCTTCAGATCTGCTCTCTCTGTCTCTGTTCACATGGTTTCATAGGTGAAAGAGAGGGTGCTTTTGTCTCTAAACCCTGAGAGAGGTCTCAGTTGCTAATTTGTATACCTCCTTGTCTGAATCTTTGGTTGCAAGCTATGGAGATGCCATTGCCTCACACTTCTGGAAACAGAAGAGGGACCCTGTAGATCTTAAGAACAAGTCCTGGATTCCCAGATGGCCAGACTTCAACACTGAGACAGAAACTAGAACTAGGTCAGTTCTAGGAAGTATGATTCCGTTGGTCTTTTCCCTTTACCAGAACTCAGAAGCTCTTTCCCAGAGCTGCCTTTTGTACCTGTCCGTGGTGGCCACGTCACCACTGGGCAGCCTCAGGGAGAACACACCCTCCCCTGGGCACCCAGCCCTTCTACGGGCTTCTCAGCTCTGCTCCTTGTAAGGACTTTTTAAGCTTCCTTCCCATGGCCCATCTAGAATTTCTGTATAGGTGGTACCTAGAAGCAGCAACCAGGTTTGAAGAGGGTCCTTAAAATGGTAATTAATTTTTTTAATGTGTTATTTAAAATATTATTTTTTTAAATGTCCATTTTAAGAAATTGAGATGGGTAAATGAGCTCTCAAAAGGGTAGATTATGGGATGGGAGTGAGGCTGGCTTCCCACACCAGCTGTCAGATCCAGAAATGTCCAGATTTCTGAAAGAGAAAAGTCTGACTGGAGTAGAAAGGACTGGGGCTAGGCTGCCCCCTCTGTGTGTGTGTGTAGCTTCTCCTTTGCTCTAACGTCCCCTGCTGTCCCCATGTGACCAGGGTGTCCAGGAAGGCAGTCATGTGGCAGGGCTCATGGAAATATGCACAGAAGGCACTGTCTGAACCACAGCATCACCAGCCCCCACCCCCACCCCAGGGTTCCTCTGGCCAAATCAGAGGGAAGTGATCCCCAGGAGCACCAAGTCACCAGCTTAGTCCTGGCTCTGTAATGTGGAAGGTCAGCAATATCAGGCAAGTTATTTTCTGTCTCTGAACTCACCTTTCTTGCCTTTAANTGTGTGTGTAGCTTCTCCTTTGCTCTCACGTCCCCTGCTGTCCCCATGTGACCAGGGTGTCCAGGAAGGCAGTCATGTGGCAGGGCTCATGGAAATCTGCACAGAAGGCACTGTCTGAACCACAGCATCACCAGCCCCCCACCACCCCAGGGTTCCTCTGGCCAAATCAGAGGGAAGTGATCCCCAGGAGCACCAAGTCACCAACTTAGTCCTGGCTCTGTAATGTGGAAGGTCAGCAATATCAGGCAAGTTATTTTCTGTCTCTGAACTCACCTTTCTTGCCTTTAAAGTGAGAATACAGAGCAGAGAGCTACACCTTAAGGAAGAAATAAGGAACTACCATGAGATGGGTAGGAGGGCTAGAGATACTGCGGAGTCAAGTCTTATAGGCACAGGCGGGTGGCCCACAAACAGGGGAATAATTACAATTCAGAGGGTCTCCTCAAGGGGCAAAGAGTCCAAGTCCCACAGTGGGATCCACAGCACTCAGGTCCTACAACCAGCAGCCTGCACCTACCAACAAGTGGCCAGAAGCCTCTGCAGAGCACAGGGCCTGGGAGCCAGTCAGAGGCCAGCCACAGCTACCAGAGCAGCCAGCCTGCCAGAAGAGCAGGAGCAATGCGGCCCACAGAGGGATCACACGGCTCTGGCAATCGGAGTGGAGAGACATGCGAGACACCTTCTTCAGAAGGCCATTTCTCCAAGGTCTGGAAGCGTACCAACCTCCCAGAGGCATAGGGCTTCCCAGGTGGGGCAGAGGTAGAGGACTCACTGCCCAATGCAGGAAATGCAGGAGATGGAGGCACCCAGCGTCAGTCCCTGGGTTGGGAAGTACCCCTGAAGGAGAAGGTGGCAACCCGTTCCAGTTTTCCTCCTGAGAAAATCCCATGGATAGAGAAGCTTGGAGAGTTACAGTCCATAGGGTCGCAAAAGTCAGACACAACTGAGTGACTGAGCACACACACACACACACACAAACACACCAGATACATATAAACAACAGATGAGTCAAAATGAGGTCACAGAGGAATATCTTCCAAACAAAGAAACAAGATGAAACCCCAGAAAAACTAAGTGAAATGGTGATAAACAATCAACACAATAAAGAGTTCAAGGTAATGATGACCATAGTGTTTAAAGAACCTGGAGGAAAAATGAAGGAACAGACTGAGAAGTTATAAGTCTTTAAGCAAGAGTCGGAAAATATAAAGAACAACCAAGCAATAACTGAAATGAGAAATACGCTGGAAGGAGTCAACAATAGATTAGATAATACAGTAGAATGGAAATCACTGAAACGGAATAGAAAAAAGAACCAAAAAATGAGGACAGTTTACGATACCTCTGGGACAACATCAAGCAAACTACTATTGTATTCTAGGGTCCCAGAACAGAAAGTGACAGAGAACATAACAAGACATAACAACTGAAAGCTTCCCTATCCTGGGAAAGGAAACACATCTAGGTCCAGGAAGCAAAGAGAGTCCCAAACAAAATTAACCCACAGAGGAACACACCAAGACACATTGCACTTAAAATGGTCATAATTAAAGATAAAGAAAGACTATTAAAAACATTGAGAAAAGCAACAAGTACAAAGGAACTCCCAAAAGGTTATCAGCTGATTTTTCAGCAGCAACTCTGCAGACCAGTAGGGAGTGGCACAATGTATTTAAAGCAATGAAAGGGAAAAGCCTACAACCAAGGATATTCAACTTAGCAAGGCTTTTGTTGATCTGACAGAAAAATTAAAAAGTTCACAGACAAGCAAAAGCTGAAAGAATTCAGCGTCATCAAACAAGCTTTACAGCAAATGCTGAAGGAAGTTTCCCAAGTGAAAAAGAAAGAGCTGCAACTGGAATCTTGAAAATTATGAAAGGAAAAAGCTCATTGGTAAAGCAAATATACAATAAAGCTAACAAATCACCCACACATAAAGCTATGAGGAGGGTTAAAAGCCAAAAATCATTTATATCCACAGTAAGTAGTTAAGGGATATGCAGAAAAGATGTAAAACATGATATAAGAAACTGTAAACATGGCAGAGGGGAGTGAAAATGCACAGTCAAAATACGTTTGAATTTAGATTAGCAATGTAAAATAGTGTATGGAATATATTCAGTAATTATGTTATATCTTTGTGCAGTGACAAACGGTAACTAAGTTTATTGTGGTGGTCATTTTGAAATGTATAGAAATGTCTATACACAGTGCTGTATACCGGGGACTAATAAAGTATTGTAGGTCAGTTATATCTCAAAAACTAGCAAACAAGCAAAAATACTCATTAAAAAAAGAGATCAGATTTGTTATTAGAGGTGGAGGGTTGGGGAGGGGCAATTGGCTGAATGAGTCAAAAGGTACAGACTTCTAATTATAAGATAAATAGTTACTGAGGATATAATGTACAATGTGATAAATATATAATGATGCTGTGTGTTATATATGACAGTTGTTAAGAGAGTAAATCCTAAGGGTCTCTTCCAAAGGAAAAATTATATTTTTCTTTTCTTTTGTATCTTTATGAGATAATGAGTGTTCACTAAACTTACTGTGAGCATCATTTCATGATGTGTGCAAGTCAAATCATTGTGCTGTATGCCTTGAACTTATACAGTGCTGTGTGTCAATTATATCACATTAAAACTGGAAAAAAAAAAAACAACTGAGGATATCAACCTTTATTGAGTACTGTGTGCTGTGCTGTGTCACTGTCATGCCTGACTGTGACCCCATGGACTATAGCCTCCTAAGATGTTCTGTCCATGGGGATTCTCCAGGCAAGAATACTGGAGTGGGCTGCCATACCCTCTTCAAAGGGATTTCCCCAACCCAGGGATCAAACCCAGGCCTCCCACATTGCAGGCAGATTCTCTACCATCTATGCATCAGTGAAGTCCAAGGATACTGGAGTGGGTAGCCTATTCCTTCTCCAGGGGATCGTCCTGACCCAGGGATTGAACTGGGGTTTCCTGAATTGCAGGCAGATTCTTTACTAGCTGAGGCACCAGGGAAGCCCATTGAGAAGTATGCTACAGGTTCTAAGTCGCTTCAGTCGTGACCGACTCTGTGCGATCCCATAGACGGCAGCCCACCAGGCTCCCCTGTCCCTGGGATTCTCCAGACAAGAACACTGGAGTGGGTTGCCATTTCCTTCTCCAATGCATGAAAGTGAGAAGTGAAAGTGAAGTTGCTCAGTCGTGTCTGACTCTTAGCGACCCCATGGACTGCAGCCCACCAGGCTCCTCTGCCCATGGGATTCTCCAGGCAAGAGTACTGGAGTGGGGTGCCATTGCCTTCTCCATTGAGAAGTATAGTGACTCAAATAAGAAAGCAGATATAGAGGTGTTGTGATTGGCAAAGCCATGTAAGCATAAGAGGTTAATGTTTATAAGACTTGGGTAATATTGATAATTAAAAAGCCAATACTTCCTGAATGCTTCTGCTCTAAAAGCTTTATGCATATTATTTTAATTAATCATCATAATTACTCTATGGGAGTGCAAACTATTATTCTTCCTATTTTCTGATGACAAATCTAATATATGCAGGGATTATGTAACTTGTTCAAGGTTGTACAACCAAAAAGTAAAGTTAGGATTTAAACCCAGATAGTCTGGCTCTAAACCAGTACCCTGTTCTACCTGTCTCCAAGCTGCAGTAAAGCTTCAAGAGAATGTGTGCTCAGTTGTGTCTGGCTCTTTGCAGCCCCGTGGACTGTAGTCCGCAACGCTCCTCTGTTCACAGAATTTTTCAGGCAAGCATGCTGGAGTTGCCATTTCCCACTCCAGAGGATTTTCCTGATCCAGGGACTGAACTCACATTTCTTGCACCTCCTACATTGCAGGCTGATTCGTTACCACTCCACTACCTGGGAAGCCGCTTCACGAAAATAAGCAATACAAAAAGTCTAAGTTCATCCATGGGATAGGAAAATCAGCCTTCTGCACTGTCCCAGAGAACTGTGAAACACAGAACCTAAGGACCTGGTGTACAAGAAAGTCTCCACTGTGTGCAAACCTGATCTGGCCAACATTTTGCTCCTTTTTGCTTTAAAAGATGGCTTTCATTGATGTTCCTTCTGTTTCCACATTTCCATCAGGGGGTCTTTATCCTCTGAGAAGTACTAGGAGGCATTAGTGAACTCTGCTGGTTATATTCCTGGATTAAAGAGGTACTGGGCCAACAAATTGAATCTTTTGATCTTTTGTAAGGAAAATACCTTTATAATCGTCAACTCTTTTTGTCAAGAAATTCAGTTCCTTTCAAACATATGCCAATGCAAATAATTACAGTTGGTTTTTCTGAATCCCACAGTTCTATTATTTTCCTAGTTAATATATTGATGTATACATACAGATTTTCTGAAAATAACTGAAAAATTCTATTACTCTAAAGTGTTCCTATTATAATTTTGCAGCTCTTTAAAAATTAAAAATTTGATGGGTAAGTCATATCTTTTTTTTCTTTTTACTTGGACTTATTTTAGGTTTTAAAATGTAACATGCATTTCATATTAATAAAAAGTGGCTATTTTTAAAATTACAAGGTCTAAATACTTCACATGATTCTCACAGTCTGTGAACATATTGTACCAAAAATGGGAGAAGAAATAGCCATAATAACTGATCATTAATACTGTGATTGTGTAATAGCTAACAACCATCAAGAATTTACTATGTTTTAGGCATTGTTTTATGTGTGTGTAATCCATTCAGTCTCTAGAAGCTATAACACTGGTGTGGCAGTTTACTGGAGTTCCCTTCAGCTTCTCTCCTCCTGTAATGGCATAGTAATTGAAGTTTTCTCAAAGCATGTGGCATCTTTTGACAGTAGATGTGACCATTCACCGGATTCTGGTCAAGGGGATGTGAAGGGAAATGATGCAGGGGGATTTCTGGGTCATGCATTTAAAGGAAATGAAGGCAAGCTCCTCTTTTTTCACCCTTGCAGGCTAGGGTGTGGATATCATGGTGTGAGACTGGGTGGTCATCATGGTTCATGGTATAGAGACCACAGTTTGAGACGAGCTGAAGAGCAAACAGGAAACTAATCCCACAGAGCATGACACCCACTTATCAATCCTGCACCCTTCCACAGAGAGAAACAAAATTCCGTTTCTTTCAGGTACTGCTATTTTTGCTAGTACTTATTCAGCCAAAATAAGAGGATGACAGAAGATGAGATGGTTGAATGGCATCGCTGACTCAATGCATGAGTTTGAGCAAGCTCCGGGAGTTGCTGATGGATAGGGAAGCCTGGCATGCTGCAGTCCATGGGGTCACAAAGAGTCAGACACAGCTGAGCAAATGAACTGAATTGATTCAGCCAAATATTCTAACTGATGCAGATGGTACCTCATTTTGAA